>LPNX010002491.1:481005-609359 GCA_001517045.1 Pseudotsuga menziesii
CACACAAAACACAGCCAAGCCAACACAGTTGGGTTTATCAGGCCATCAAGGAGCTGGGAAAAGCTGAATGCTAAGCTGGTGAGCTCATTGAAGAGCTAAGTACACCTACACCAGAACTAGCTTGACTTCTAGGACACCCATGCACACCCAACACAAGGAAATCAGTCCCTTCTCTGCTACACAGTCCCTCAGACCCTGACTTCCCTTCCAGTGTTATTCAAGGGTTGTAGAGAAGAAAGCCAGCCCTCTAGCTCTGCTTGTGTGGCTCCCAAACATACCAGGTTTATCAAGAAACCCATGCCTTCATTCCCACTCCAACACAGTCCAAGACCAACCACTGCATACACACAGCAAACAAGCAATTCGCAGCTTTGACTGGGGAATTTGATTCCTGAGTCGTTCTTGGCCCTATCGTGGCCAAAACGACTCAATGGGAATCCACAACAACCCACAAACTTAAACAAACCCACAACACATAAAATCGTGGGGAAAACAACAGCCCGATCTCAACATTGAAGCAACAGGAATACACAGCCCAAACGTGAATGGAACATTCACAAGAAAATCATGAAGGAACCCACATCACCATTCCCCCAACTACGGCATTCGCACACACAGAAATCGTGAACGCTCATTCACAGGAACAAAATCGTGGATGACAGAAAACGGCTTCCCCAGCTCTTTGCGTGAGGAAAAAACGATGGAGAAAATCCTGGGCGGGAGGATGAGCAGAACTACCGTCCCTGCGTGAGGATGCAAAACAATGGAAGAAATAGGGTCGTTTTCTTCCTGCCCACGTGAAGATGGAGAGTCTGCTAGTGGAGTGGGCGTGTGGACAAGGACTAACAATCCTGCCACCCACCACTTCCCAGCAATAACTACCCTCAACTAACATCAGCAGTTTTAAATGGGTGGTTGACACATGGCTTTTTCCCCATTGGTTCAAGGTTTAACAATTCCCCCCCTTATCCTAGGGAAAATCATGACCTTTTCATTATGGTTGCATTGACATAGCTGGTTGGAGTTTATTTTAATTAAAGATGTATATTTACATGATGCTAAAACTAATATGTGTCGTATATCACGATATACCATCAGCAATGATTTCAATCGTCGAGCATAACACACCCAAATCGATGGTGGGGCTTTTGCCTTTAGCTCCGCACCATGATTAATTACAATATATACATCATATACCTTTAATGCAAACGGGGTCAAAACCGGGGTGTTACATTCCCCTCCATCTTCAATAGCACTGTCTTCAGTGCTTTACAAAATTTGAACAAAAATGCTACACTGGTACCGCCTCATTGTTCCGCAGAATTGAACAAAAATGGATGTGCCAATCGCATGGCATCCTCCAGCTCCCACGTAGCCTCTTCAGGCCCGTAGTGCTCCCATTGCACCTTTACCTGCCCTATGGCTCGGTTCCGGAGCATTGTGACCTTCCTGTCGAGGATGCGCATTGGCTCGATTTGGAACTCTCCCTCGGGTTCCACCTGAATCACATCCCAATTAATCACATGGTTAGGATCATGTACATATTTCTTAAGCAAAGAAACATGAAAAACATTCTGAGCTCTAGTGCTAGCAAGCAATGCAAGTCTACATGCAACTAGCCCTATTCTTTCAAGCACTTCAAACGGCCCACAATATCTTGGTGATAGCTTGGCACAATTTCCAAGCTTCAAGGAACTCTTCCTTGCCCTGACTCTAAAGTAAACATGATCCCCAACACTGAACTCCCTGTTCACCCTATGCTTATCTACATAGCTTTTCTGTCTGCCCTGTGTTGCTTTTAGATTCTACCTGATCTTTACAACCTCTTGCTCCATTTCCTTGAGCAATTTTGGTCCAAGCACAACCCTGTTCACTGGATTATCCCAAGTCACTGGTGTCCTACACCTTCTTCCATACAAAGCTTCATACGGACTCATCCCCAAGCACAACCCTGTTCACTGGATTATCCCAAGTCACTGGTGTCCTACACCTTCTTCCATACAAAGCTTCATACGGACTCATCCCCAAGGATGCCTGTTGTCCATTGTTATAAGCAAACTCTACAAAGTGTAGGTAATCTTCCCACTTGGTTGGTTTGTCCATCACGTACATGCGAAGCATATCTTCAAGCACCTGATTAACTCTCTCTGTCTGCCCATCTGTCTGAGGATGGTATGCAGTGCTGAAGTTTAGCTTTGTACCCAAATCTGCGAACAACCCCTTCCAAAAATTGGAAGTGAACTTGACATCTCTGTCAAAGACTATTGCCTTAGGCAATCCATGCAATTTGAAAATCTCCTTCATGAAGATTTTGCAATGTCATCAGTCTTATGCATAGACTTCACCGGTATAAAATGTGTTGCCTTAGTCAACTTGTCCACCACAACGATGATAAAATCATGTTGTCTCCAAGTCATCGGCAATCCTGTAATAAAATCCATGGAAATAACTTCCCATTTCCATTCTGGAACTGGCAAAGGCTGCAACAAACCTGCCGGGTGTTGATGCTCAACCTTTACCTGCTGACACTTCATGCACCTTGAAATGTATTCAGCCATATCCTTTTTCATTCCAGGCCAAAAGTACTGCTTTTTGGCTGTAGCAATTGTCTTCTGGTATCCTGGCTGACCAGAATACGAAGCTTGATGGATTTCATCCATAACAACCCTCCTCAAATCTGCTACATGTGGAATATAAATTTTGCCCTTATAAGTAAGAAGTCCATCTTCTTCCAATTTATATCCCTCATACCTCTTCTCAAGACTTTGCTGCTGCAATTTGTCTATCACTAGCTCATACAATTCATCTCCAACAGTACGATTAACAATCTGTTGCCTCAAATCTGATTGGCAAATACTAAGAGATGCCACATGCATTTCCTTCAATGAATCTCTTGTAGTATCCTGCAAGTCCCATAAAAGATCTTACATCTGCCACATTTCTTGGAGTAGGCCAATTCATAATGGCCTCAATCTTTCCAGGGTCCACAGATATACCCTCTTCTGAGGTAATGTGACCCAAATACTAAATTCTATCTCTATAGAAGTCACACTTGCTCAGCTTTGCATACAGTTGATGCTCCCTGAGCAATTGCAATGTCAATCTCAAATGCTCTCCATGCTCTTCCTCATTCTTAGAATAAACAAGAATGTCATCAAGGAAAACCAGAACAAACTTGTCCAAATACCTGCTGAAGACACTGTTCATAAGGCACATAAATGTAGCTGGTGCATTTGTGAGACCAAACGGTAACACTACAAACTCATAATGTCCATACCTTGTTCTGAAGGCTGTCTTATGAATGTCTTCATCCTTGATTCTCACCTGATGATAACTAGACCTCAAGTCAATCTTGGAAAATACCTTTGCTCCTCTCATTTGATCAAAGAGGTCATCAATCCTAGGCAAAGGGTATTTATTCTTCACAGTAACCTTGTTCAACTATCTGTAATCAATACACAACCTGAGTGTACCATCTTTTTTATTTACAAACAGAACTGGTGCTCCCCACGAAGACACACTTGGCCGGATATACTTCTTTTCCAACAACTCTTGTAGTTGCATCTTCAGTTCTAGCATCTCTGGTGTACTCATCCTGTAGGGTGTCTTGGACACTGGTGCTGCTCCTGGCACAAGTTCAATTGTGAAATCAATGTCCCTCTTTGGAGGAAGTCTTGGAATCTCATCAAAAAACACATCCCTGAATTCCTGTAACACCTGATTGTCTTCCAACCTAGGAATTTCATCCTCTGTTGCCTCCAAAATATGAACTGCATACAACTGACAACCTTTCCTACAAAACTTCTTCAACTGCATTGTTGAAACCTGCCGTACTGAAATCACCTTTGGAATACCTTTCATAACCATTGGGTTCCCTTCTTCATCCATGCATTCAAAAGTCTTGTTATAACAATCAAGCTTCACCCTGTGAGCTTCTAACCAATCCATTCCAATGAGAACATCATAGGAACCAAGCGGTAGAACATTTAGATCTACACAAGTGACCAATCCATTCATGACCAATGGACATTTCTCTACCACTTCACTAACCTTTCTCTTAGTTCCAGTGGCTAGCTGAACTAACCAAGATTTTCTATGCTTTACCTTCTTAAAAGCACAAATCTCCACTACTCTAGGAGTAATGTAACTGTGAGTAGAACCAGGGTCAATCAAAATAGAAACAGATTGCTCAACAATCTTACCTACAACTTCAACCACAGTTGACTGGTGATCTGCCTGGCGGTCCTCGAGTGCTGCACAAATCCTAGGGACTGCCCTTGCTACTTGACCCACTGTTTCTGCTTCTTGAATGTTGTAAGCTGGCCTTGCACTCTCATTCTCGAGTGGACAATTTCTGCGCATGTGGGGTCCTCCACATTTCCAACATTGAAGTGGTCCTCTATTCTGTTGTGGATCTTTAGGCTTTTCTCCTATCACTCCAACTAGCTTACTCGCAGCTTGGGATGGTTATTTCTGTTGATTCCTAAAGTTAAAAGGTTTGAAACATTTCTTTCTTTGGTCAAACTTCTCATTCTTCTTGTCCTTCCATGCCTTATGGTAATCAAGTTTACCTTTGCTTTGCTCATAGCAATACTTAGCCTTCCTTATTGTTTCTTCAAGAGTTCTAGGTTCATAAAACTCAATTCTATCTTTGTAAGACTGAGGCAATCCACTCAGAAAACGCTGGACCTTAACTTTTTCATCTTTGATGTACCTGACATACCTCAACAATTCCAAGAACTTATTCGCATACTCTTCCATGGTCTGCTGTCCCAATCTCAGCTCATGGAACTCCTTAATCTTGTCATCATAATACCTATCAGAGAGGTATTTCTGCTTGAAATACTTTTTGAACTGTTTCCACTTAAGTCTCCTTTCGTTGATCCTCTTTACTTGCTTGAAGTGTTCCCACCAAATGGATGCTCTTCCATTCAAATTGAATACGGCAACTCTTGCCTTCATGTTTCCCGAATAATCCTGAACTTAAAAGTACTTCTTTATCCCAAGAAGCCAAGCTTCAGCCTCTTGTCCAGTCTTTACCTCACCATCAAATGTAGGAGGTTTAGCCTTCTTAAATTCATCCCGAGAGCGATCCCTATGGTGTCTCTTTCTTTTTCTTTTACAAGAAGAAGAGCTTGAATCCCCGCTGGATTCTTCGGGGTCAGATGATCCACTAGAAGTCCTTCTTCTTCTCTTAGTATTGCTCTTACTACCTTCTGGTCTTGCTGTACCTCGCCCAGAGTCTATCTTTCTTTGCAAGTCTGTCAAACTCTGCAACATAGCAGCATTCAACTGATGCTGCTCTTCCTGGGCTTTGATCAAGCTTCTCATGGTGGCTGCAACATCTGACGGTGTCTCTTGGAATCTCCTTCCATTAGACTCTATGTCATCATTTCCATTACGGACATTTTCTCCCATGGCGTCTCGCGCACGCTCGTAGGAATCCCGAGCATCATAACCGTCATAAGTTCTCATAGTTGAACCACCACTTACCAAACTGTACCACCTGGAATACTACCCTTGAAGGTGTTTATGATTCTGCAAATGTGTTAGTAACACAACCGTTAGCTGCATAACATTTACACAAATCATAATTACTTACCTTCTCCTGGAAAAATCATAAAAAGACATTTTTTTCCCAAAACACAAAATTTACTTCCTCAAAGAACGACTGTCTCAGGGGGACAACGAGGATCAAGGAGGCTTGCCCCCTTGTGGTGCCACCGCAGGGCGGGTAGATCGCATCGCCCTCATTTTTTTTTTTTGTAAATCATTGGATTTCACGCAATCTGGCGCATAAGATCGCTGCCACTTCCTCCTTTTTAGCCCTGAAAAACCACTGAAAATCTGTTGAAAGCCCACTGAAAGACAATCGAAAAACTGCTTGAAAAATCGCTAAGAAGTTCCCTTGAAAAACCCAAATCTCCTTTGGCCCAATCGGACCTCTTCCCAACTAAATTTCCGACACTTCGACGGTCAAAACACCTAGCTCATCGATGGTATGTTCGTCTATTTCTCTCCGGTGTGTCGGAACCGTAGTTGTCTAGGCTTCCGAACTATATCGACGATGCCAAAGACTGTCCATCGACAGTTTCATCAGCTAAGGTTTTCCGCTGTATCGGCGGTCGAACGCGTTATTCATCAGGTCCTTAGTGCCTTAGGTAGCCGCAACAGCGGAAAGCGACCTCACTGCGGGTTCCGCGAACATTTATCGGCTGTCGGACCTACGAACCATCGGGTGGATAGTGTCTTAGACTGCCGCAACGGCGGATTTACAAACCTTTGAATTTTTCCGATCGGCGGTCTGATCCTTAATACTTTTCCGACGACCTTATACTTAAACAAAATTTTCAAAATTTTCTTCTCATCGGCTGTCGAAAGCACTAATCACTGCGGCATCGACGGTTGAAGCCTCTATCCGTCGGAGGGATAGTCCACTAGACAACCGCAATGGCAGACGTGCAAACAACTAAATTCATCCGACGCATCGTCGGACCCAACAACTAATTTCTTCCGCAGCGTCGACGACCCAATCCACTAACTTACTCCGACGTATCGACAGTCTCATCAACTATTTTCGGCCGACAGTATCGGCGATCCGAACAGCTAACTTTCGCCGACAGACCCGACGCATCGGCGATCCCATCATCTAATTTTCGCCGACAGTATCGACGGTCCAGACAACAAAGTTTCGCCGACGTCTTTAACACTTAGGAGAATTTCGGCGAAAATTCCTCTTTTCTCCTCGGCGCTTTCACCTTTTTCTTGCCGTCGTATCGGCGTTTCCATCACCTATTCATCGGCAATCCCATCATCTAAACTTTGTCGATCGCCGATGGTCTCCACACTTAAGCGAATTTCCGGGGAAATTCCCTTCTTTTTCCTTCGCGTCGACGCTCTCGTCCACTAATTCTCATCGACGTTTCGGCAGTCTTCAGGGGATCTCCGCCGTCGTTTCGGCTGATCAATTAACTTAATGTCGCCGATCCGTCTAACTAATTTTCATCGGAGGTTCTTCAGACTAATTTGTCCGCTGCATCGGAAGAGCTTCCCACTTAGTCTTCCAATGAGCCAACGGTCTTACACTAAGAAAATTTTCGCGAATTCCCTTCCCTTCCGCCGGTCCCTCGTCGGGTGGCCTTCCGACTAAATTATCCGCTGTATCGGAGGAGCTTCCCTCTTAGTCCTCCGATGATCTGACGAGCTCGGTACTTGGAAAATTTTCAACAAAATTTTCTGGAACTTCTTTTTTTTTATTTCTGCTGGGCAGAGGGCAACCTACCTCTGTTAGTTGATCTTTCATAGCCCATTCAGGCCCATGCTGCAACTTTGGCTCTAATACCACAATGTAACGTCCTCGACCCTCCGACCGACGAAGAGGACACTACCATCACATTAACCATCTGGGCAAAACCGCCCCCATGAACATGAACATACATAAAACCAAAATGCTTGAACATAAAACATGCTAAGATGCATAATCATTCACATACACAGCGGAAGCAAACATACATTCATTCAGGCATTCAACATGTTCATCATCATTCATTAAACATCAAATATGATTGCAGAAGTAAATTAGACAAGAATACTTATCTTATAAAGAACTTGTCCCGCAACCAACTATGTCGCTGCAACGTTCCACCCAACCATAGGCCAGCATGCTCCTTAATCTTCAGCAACGCAGCCACCCCGGAGCTGGGCATGATTCCGCAAGGAATAAGGAACAAGCAGGCTTACACATAGCCAAGGACACACAAAACACAACCAAGCCAACACAGTTGGGTTTATCAGGCCATCAAGGAGCTGGGAAAAGCTGAATGCTAAGCTGGTGAGCTCATTGAAGAGCTAAGGACACCTACACCAGAATTAGCCTGACTTCTAGGACACCCATGCACACCCAACACAAGGAAATCAGTCCCTTCTCTGCTACACAGTCCCTCAGACCCTGACCTCCCTTCCAGTGTTATTCAGGGGTTGTGGAGAAGAAAGCCAGCCCTCTAGCTCTGCTTGTGTGGCTCCCAAACACACCAGGTTTATCAAGCAACCCATGCCTTCATTCCCACTCCAACACAGTCCAAGACCAACCACTGCATACACACAGCAAACAAGCAATTCGCAGCTCTGATTGGGGAATTTGATTCCTGAGTCGTTCTTGGCCCTATCGTGGCCAAAACGACTCAATGGGAATCCACAGCAACCCACAAACTTAAACGAACCCACAACGCAAAAAATCATGGGGAAAACAACAACCCGATCTCAACATTGAAGCAACGGGAATACACAGCCCAAACGTGAATGGAACATTCACAAGAAAATCATGAAGGAACCCACATCACCATTCCCCCAACTACGGCATTCGCACACACAGAAATCGTGAACGCTCATTCACAGGAACAAAATCGTGGATGACAGAAAACGACTTCCCCAGCTCTCTGCATGAGGAAAAAACGATGGAGAAAATCCTGGGCGTGAGGATGAGCAGAACGACCGTCCCTGCGTGAGGATGCAAAACAATGGAAGAAATAGGGTCATTTTCTTCCTGCTCACGTGAAGATGGAGAGTCTGCTAGTGGAGTGGGCGTGTGGGCAAGGACTGACAGTCCTGCCACCCACCACTTCCCAGCAATAACTGCCCTCAACTAACATCAACAGTTTTAAATGGGTGGTTGACACATGGCTTGTTCCCCATTGGTTCAAGGTTTAACAATTCCCCCCCCCCTATCCTTGGGAAAATCATGCCCTTTTCATTATGGTTGCATTGACATAGCTGGTTGGGGTTTATTTTAATTAAAGATGTATATTTACATGATGCTAAAACTAATATGTGTCGTATATCACGATATACCATCGGCAACGATTTCAATTGCCGAGCATAACACAACCAAATCGATGGTGGGGCTTTTGCCTTTAGCTCCACACCATGATTAATTACAATATATACATCATATACCTTTAATGCAAACGGGGTCAAAACCGGGGTGTTACAATGCACACTTGGATGATGGAACGAACCCCATTCTCAGAATTGGATTTGCCTTGGAACATTTTGAGGTTTCTTTCTCGCCAAACTTCCCACATCAAAAACCCTGGGAAGATTCGCCATAGACGGTTAACTAAAGGATTTTGGAATGGGTTTTCTAGCCATTCCCTTATGGAGAGATCTGGACGACCCCGAATCCTGTTGGATCGCCTGAAGTAAGCCGCCCCTTTCTCCCAAAGATGCCCCTTTAGTCCAAGAGATGGTCAATGTTCTCGTCTACTTTCTCGCACAGACAACATCTAAAAGGTCTTCTCATTCCTCTTTTCATAAGGTTTTCTTTGGTTAAAATTCATCTATTGATAAGTAGACGTAAGAAAGTCGTAATTTTGGGCCACAATTGGGCCTTCCATAGCTTTTTCTAAACTGTTTCTCTGGGCGGAAGGTGATGTCTTGTCCATACAACACATATCTAGGACTCGTTCTTATGGAGTACCTCTTTATTTTTTCTTCAACGAAGTCGCTAGGTGAAACCTACCAGATTAGATCAAAACAAATCTCACCAAAGTACAAAACAAGAACATACCTGAGTCACATGAAAGATGTTGGATGTCTCTGAAATCTATCTTCAATGGGACGTCATCGCTGTTCTTTGAGGTCCCCAACGAGAGCACCAAAAATGTTACAGCTCAAACTAGCAGCGCTTTGCAAATCAGGGCAATGTATACTTGGTGCTACTGAAGGTAAGTTCGGGAGAGAGTTAAACCCAATGTCACCATAGTCTAACCTCTCAACACTTCAAGTAACTCCAAAACCCAAGGGAAGACCCTAATTAGTGAAAGTTACGTACAACCACCAACAAGACACAAATACCTTCCACAAAACCTTTATAGATATGATCAGTGCCTTAGTAAAGCCAAACAATATCAAATCTAAACACTAGAATCATATATATAGAAATGGAGTTATTCACTTTATCAATCGAAATCACGCCTTTAGAGGCAACTTCACGCTTCCCAAGGTAATATCACACTTCCCAAGATAGGCACTCCAAAAAGTGCACCCTCAAGGGAAAGAGGACAATTGGACTAAGGTGAACATGGAGAATAAAACAAAAATTCCATACACCCTCTGATTCATAATTTACGAGGGTTTCACGGATCCCAATGCACTTCCTCAAATGAGGACATTCTCTAAGGTTTGTGGCTAAAACCCTAGAGCGAAATTTTAGGGTGGATCAAAAAAACAAATTCACAACTACTTTTTCGATTTTTGAATTTATTTAGATTAAGAATTGTAGCTATGCAGAAATAACATTAAGAAATAGAGGAGACTGCGTTAAACAATAAACGAACAACGCATTTCGATCCCCACTGGGATCATCATCAAGTGAAAAGGAGCTTTAAAGGTAGAGAGGCTCATCGAATGGCAGAAATTCCATCAATTTAAATAATATAGCAAAGCCCTAAAACCTACTCGATATGTGGTCCACAAGGAATAAAAAGATATAATATAATGATTTCTAATGATTTTTTAATGCCTCTTTCAACGGTTTCCAGCTTCCACTTAGGGTTAGGCCTTTATTCAGATTCAGGCCTAACCCTAAGTGGAAGCTGGAAACCATTGATAGAGGCATTAAAAAATCATTAGAAATCATTATATTATATCTTTTTTATTCTTAGTGGACTGCATATCGAGTTGGTTTTAGGGCTTTACTATAGTATTTATATTGATAGAATTTATGCCATTCGACGAGCCTCTCTACCTCTGAAGCTCCTTTTCACCTGATGATGATCCTAGTGGGGATCAAAACGCGTCATTTGTTTCTTTTTTAACGCGGTCTCCTCTCTTTCTTAATTTTATTTAGATTTTTAGGGCTTTTCCAGTGTAAAAAAATTTCTATGCATAAAATAAAATAAAACGTGTAAAATTTTATGAAAAAAAAGAGAGTTGAAGGATAGGTTATTAGATTCTTATTTCAAACCCTAGGGCTAAGAGAGATGAGGCTAACGTCCCTCCTCTTAAGATGGTTTCCACTACTTGCAACTAGGGCAAAGCTAGCAACCTCTAGGGTTAGGTAATGAAACCCTAATTAGGGCAAATAGAGACTTCCAAGGCCCAATAGAACTATGGAGATATCCTTGATAGGATGGTCTCCTCAAACAAGTAGAGAAAATGCTAGAAAACAAACCCTACCTTAGTCCAAAGCACTTCAAAAATGACATTAAACTAGGGTTAGGAGATAAACTTACCAACATTAATCACCTTAGGTTACCTTTGAGCAAGGAGATGCACCTTAGGTTACCTTTGAGCACAAGTTATCACAACTATTCTTAACATCCACTTGGCATGTATGATGTGACTATCAAACCCTAAAAATCCTTCCATTCATCCTTCATGCAAGAGAAAAAAACATCCAAAGAGAGGTCCACCAAGCTTCAAATGCTCTCATAACCCAGTAGGAAAAGAAAAGAATGTATAATTTGAACCCTTGTCATGATTTACAAATGAGGTGAGGATGTCTTATTTATATGAGACAACCCTTAACCTTTTACAAAATTGAGCCTACAATTTAATGACAAAGTATAAAAATTTGGGCTACTGCACCCACAAACTTGGGGATTCAACCACACAATGACATAAAATAATAATAAAAATGTGAAATTAGGCTCCACCAAGTGCAAGGTGAGCCAAAGGAGGGTGTCACGCCCCAACTAACTCCAATAGATGTTTGTCCCTCAACGCCCTCCTTTTTAACTATTTAGGCTTCTTCTTTAAGGAATGATGTCATTGGTCTAGAAATCGAGAGGAGGGGTTTTTAATCAAAACAATAGGTCCAAGTGAGAAAAATGAGGTGTGCCAAATTGGGTATAACAACCCTTACATGCACTATCACCTCTACAAAGCAAAATATGAGTGTGGTCATGTGTCCTAACGAGCACACTCCAAGAAGCACCGAATACCAACCCAGGGCCCAAATGGCCCAACAAGATGGGGGACTTTCGCCCATCAAGAGATAGTCAACAATACCACTAAGCCAACACTTCCAGGAATGAAAACCAAGAGAACTTGCCATGACCTGATCAAGGGTATTTAGCCTCAAAATCAACACTTTATGTCATATAGCCCCAAATACATGACCTTTACAATTAAAAAACAAAAAGAAAACTCACTCTGGTATGTCTGGAAAGGATGCATCAGGCACTCTGAGGCATAACACAGGCCAAAAAGCAAGGTTGTTTTGTTATGTCCCATAACAACAACACCTCCATTCTCCTTCATAATATTACTATATATTTTGTTTAACTCTCTCGGTTGAAAGTTGTGTCATTAAGTAAGAGGTCTTGATTTCAAGTTCTTCTTTAAGTTACTTTTTTGCAAAAGTTCATGCAATTTTAATTTATAAAGTAATTCTATTGTAAAAGTGTTTTCTAATTGTTTTATAAAAGGAAGTCACTTATAACTTATTTATAAAAGGGAGTTTATAGGCAAAGTTACTGAAAGGAAGAAATTATTTATTGTGTAAACATGACCACGTGGATCAACATCTACTTGCCACATGGCTCATTGGTTACATTTTGTCTTTTTCAAAAAGGTATAACTTTGACATTCGAAGTTTGTTTTTAGTGTCGTTTTTTTAACTACCTTATTTTTACTACCTTATTTTTAGAGATTTTTGCATCCAGACCATCAATTTCTATTTTTGAAGCCATAAGATCTGGAAAGCCCTCACATAATTATTTTTTAATGTACATTTCATCAATTTCTATTTTTGAAGCCATAAGATTTCGAAAGCCCTCACATAATTATTTTTTAATGTACATTTCAAACGTGAGACGGGCAAGGAAAACCAACTCGTAGTTGTCATATATAGTGGGTTTTAATCGGGCAAGTTTGGAAACCAAGTCGGAGAGAGAGACCCATATTTTACGATCTTGAGGTTGCATCTTAAAAGGGTTAGGCCGTCTAAGAGAAGCACTTATCAAGAGAATTCTTTCAATTTAGATAATAAAGTGTAACCCAGAATCTAAACTACAAAACATAGAAACTACCAGTCTTTGTCATGCCACACTGTCTGCTCAAACAACTGGCATTATCTTCATTCATATTTGCAAATATAGGAAAGATGGATTGGTAAATATAGGAAAGATGTATCCCCAGTTTACAAATCCATTTTTATCCATGTGGACATCAATGAAATCTACATCAAAAAGACGGTAGCTGTAATATGAGCAGAATTTGCTGCCCTCGGTTCCGGCCAAACTCTCTAATGGCAACAGCAAACTTGGAAGTGTCCTAATGTGCCAGCATTTAAGCCAAGAGGACCCAGATGGCAAGAGTTCACATCTTACTGGGTCCATGATTAACCCACATTCTTAGACAGTTTGAAACAATGAAGTGCGAACGAAGTCTGTTGGATATATTTCAGGGAAATCTGTTTGGTGGGAACCCGTGTGTTATAAACCCAACAAAAAATGTCCAAATATCATTGTTTCTCCGAAAAAAACATCATTGCAAGAAAGAAAGAAAAGGTACCTGTCCATAATAAACAAAAGGCCCGAACGCGAGAAAAAGGACGGCAAGAACCGAGATTCCCAATGTGAAAAACCTTACTATCCTGTAAGGACCTCTGCAGTAATGTCTCAACAAATACACAAAATACACGGGCGCAGCTATTAGAAACAGATGCTTGAAACAGAGCAAGACAGCGAAGGTCAACCCACCCATGAAATCCTGCCCCTCGCTCAGAAAGGAAAGTGACAACAAAAGAATGCCCAACAGAAATCCATTGTACTGAAAATGAATGTGATCGATGATAAACAGACTGGGCGACCAGACAATTGCAATGTAAACGAGCCTCTGCTTGTCCAAACTCAGCTTCCTACAACATCTCCAGAGAGAGAAATACAAGACAAGATCTGCTAGCATGACCGTTACCCTCTGGAATACCACCACGGTTTCAGCCTTGTAGTTGAATCCGTTTATGAGATCTACGATTTTAGGGTCCACACAGGCGGCGAAGAGGGAGAGAAATTTCTCAAAGCAGGCAAAAAATGGAGGATAATCCAGGGTCCATGGGCTGCTCTCGTCCAAATACCAACGGTTGAGGGGTAGGGAATGGGTGAGAGCCAGCCAGTGCCTGTGGACTTCAAAATCTGTGCTGTGGTATGATGGGATTAGCAGGACTTTCATTACCGTAGCTATGCCTGCCATCCATGCTAACTCTGACAAACCATTAGAAGGAGGCACCTTCTGCTCTTGCTGTTGGAGGACACCCTCTTTCTCTGCTAAAAGCTCTGTGGACTCCATCGTTGCAAATAGGCAATTGAGCCCGCTCCGATTTTAATTGGGTTTCATTTCAGGGTCTTCTACAAAGTATAACTGGCTTTGCACGATGGTTCTACCAAATGCCCCCTACATTTGTTACGAAGGTTTTTTCATACGGTAATGTTATGTCTTCAAGAAACTTGTGGATATTTATGTTGTGTTTGTTTCATACGGTAATGTTATACCCTTAAGAAACTTGTGGACATTTTTGTTATAAAAATTATTCTTATTGAGGAAGAATCAATTACATAATATATTACATAATAAGGTTTGAATTTGGGTGGAAGTATAATAACATTTTTTCTAACTATTCAATATGTACTTAATAGTAAGGTTTGAATTTGGGTGGAAGTATAATAACATTTTTCTCAACCATTCAATATATACTTACTTGATTGTGTTTGTTTTACTTTCAAAAACACTTATATTTTTGGACATTTGTGTTGGTATGTTTACCTCTTACAAAGTAGATATCTCTCAAGTTTTCCTTGGTTGGATTACTTTTGATGTCATGTGTGGTATTGTCTAATCACTTAGTGTTTTTTTTCCTTTTTCAAAAAGTAGTCTTGTTAATTTGCCTTCTAATCGACAACTTAGTGGTATTGTCTTCGTAGGTCGAGAATTTTCCAAAAGAACAACATATTCAATTATATTGCCTTGTGAGTTTCTCAAGTCATCCATTCAATTTTGGCATTTTTTAGATCACATTCTATCATTAACTCAAGGTTTATTTGTAATGAGTCATCCTAGTTTATTAACCCTAAACACCAAAGGACGATCAATTTGGAAGTCAATCTACCAAAAGACCTTAAGAATGTGTCTTTATCTAGGTTTGTGATAAAGTGATTCAACAAGTTGTCAACCATATCAATCCCATGAATACTCGTTTTGGCTAAAGTAGTGGTGCAGTAGTGTTATGGGTTTAGATATGTCTTGGATATCGGGGTATGGTAAATTGTCTAAAGACCATTATGTGCTTACTTTTCATGATCAAATTTGGATAAGATGTTATTGAAAAGAAACATGAGTTTAAAAGTAGATAATTTTATTATGAAAAGATGGGAACAAGAATTGAGGAACATGAATGTTTCGGTGTGAAAGTTTGGACGATAGAATCTAGCACTACTCCCTTATGGATAAACTTGTTATTCTCATTGCTCTAACTAATTTCATTCCTTGAACCCAAGCTTAAAACTCCTTTAAATCCAATAAACTCAATTTCGACCCCTAACAAACCAATGACATAAACCATTGGGAAGTTAATCATGATCCCCTCCCAATCTTCCTCTTCTCATGGTTGGGACAAAAGGGCGTGTTGTTTTCCCTCCTTACTAGATATTGAAGCAAATTGGAACTTCAATGAATTTTCATAGCAACATAAGGTTCATATCTTAAATTATTATATGCAAATCTACTCTCAAAAGTGTGATCTCGTTAAACCCTTATTGAATTGTTGATTGGGCTTGTTGATTATGGTGATGAAGAAGGTGTGGACTATGTTATCTCAATCCACAATTAAAGTAGCTTCATGGAATATCAAGTGACTTATGGATCCCTATAGAAAATCCACAATTGAAAGGATTAGAATTTTGATTCCTTATTTATATATTTTGTGTTTACAATATAATATTACTTCTCGTTTTTTGCTTGGAAAGGCCTTAAATGTTATTTGGTTGAAAGTTGTTTATCATAGTTATACCTGGTGTGAAATTCTCTACATAAGAGTTGTGTACTCAATATTTTGAGTGAACTCTCCACTCATCATCAAGAACAACAGAAAGATAGAGAGCAATTATGCAAATGATGTAGAGTTGTCTTTATGTAAGGATGGAAGGAAAGTAAAACAAATTGTAAGTAGAAAATTTTATTTGAAAAAGTGGGAAGGGACAAAAGTTATGGCTATATGAAACAAAAAGTTTGTTTATACTTCTAGTCATTTCGATGACAAGGAGGGTGTTGTTACTTGTTACCCATAATATTGTCAGTTTCTTTAGACTTGGAGCTTTGGGGTTATTAGTTTTACTTTGTTAAAAAAAAAAGAGTTTAGATACTCATAATTTTTTGAAAAAAGGTCCATGGTTTGTGTATGAGAGGGAAGTTCTCAATTTTTTGATCATGCAGAGTTTTGTTCAATGATGGTTTTGTAACATATGGATTTCACGCTTTGGTACTTGCTACATATGGATGGATCAATCCCAGTGGGTTAGCTCGAGTGGTTGAGTAATGTGAATTGCAAGTAGAAAGTCACGGGGTCAAGTCCTTGGGTTGGTTGCCTCTACAAATGTTATGGGTCTTACTTGATGTCCTCATCCAATTAGATTTCCAAAATTGGAACCAAACGATTTCCCCTAAATACCATCCTTGAAACAAGGGGAAGTGCTTGGAGGATTTCATGTGATGTGTGTTTCATTAAAAAAAACAGGCATATCTATGTTACCGCACACAACATGAGGACAAGGATGGAACACCACCTTGTCACGTCCTCGTATACCTCAGTGACTCTCGAGGTAGTGGGAAACACTTTTCTCTCTCCAATGCCACTCTCATCATTCTGCCATCCTAAAGTTATCTTATAGATTTTACTAACATAATTAATGAATTTTAATACCTTTAATACTCTTGCACATAAGAGAAATATTCTCTGATTTAACTTAAGCACATGCATTCAATCCAGTAATAACATTTCAACATAAAAACTAAATGTAAGTTTTAAATTTGTGCAAAGAAGCAAAGCATACAGAATCTTTAAGAAAAACAAATATTACACCACAACATTCACACATAATACACAAAGATTTACCCTGGAAACCCTTAACCGGGAAAACCAACAAACCTTGGTGCCACACCTCCTATTTTCTCATCATCATTATGAATAACTCATAATACAATATAGGTATTCCACAACATCCAATACCCTAATCCGTTAACCTAGATTATAAAATATACCCCAATCTCTTAACGAGATTAAATTACATATTTTTAGAAATTTCCCAAAAACAACCCAAAATTTGTGCTCGCATTGGAAATGGCCTAACGGCCATTTCCGAATGGAAACAGCCTATCGGCTTGTTTTCATGAAGGTTCCGACAGGGATCATCAGGCACGTCACTAATAGGCGCACCTCCCCCCCACACACACATGCAAGAATATAACATATACCCAACACTAAATGCTCATGCACAAAAATAAAGTCATCCTCATGCTATTCACAAGCATCCAATTTAATATTTCAAATTGGGCCATTTCATTCAATTCAATATAAACTAATAGTCATATTTTACACACAAGTTTTGTATATTCATAAACAACATTAAACACTTATCGTTTAGTTTAAACTGGATATGCACAAGCAATGTTCCACCCAACCTTAGCCACTATGTCCAACACTTAATCTTTTTGTTGAGAGGCCACCCCTGAGTTGGGTTATGATTTCCACCAAGGAGGGAACTACTCAGGCTCATTCACAAGCATAGACATAACCACAAACTCATGCTAATCCAACACATAATTGGGTTTATCAAGCATGCGAAGAGACAAAGAAGGAGAATGCTAAGCTAGTGAGCTCAACCACAAATCTACATGCATCTCAATTGGCTTCAGTCGGCCTTCACACCCACATTACCCACCACATCTACCATAAGGAAGGTCCCCTTATTTGCTATGTTGTCCCTCAGGTGCCCCCTTCCCTTCAGTGCTATTTAGGGTAGGCTCAGAAAGGTCCAAGATACTAAACCTTCAGATATATTTTTCCTTCATTAGGTTTATCAAGCAATTCAAACCTCTGGTCTCTCTAACTTCAATTTTCTCTTAATTTTTTTCTATTTTCGATTACACTAATTTTAGCCATGAAATTTAATTTCTAAGCTCCCAAATCTAGGTTTCCCAATGGACTTTTGGGTTTTTGACTCCCTCAAATTTGCCCCAAGGATGATTATGTATGGATCCCCCTCTAAATTTCACAACCCATATGAATTTATGGGCAATTTTGACATTCTAAAATATGTTTTTTCTTTGGTTATGATTTGTGTTATTTTTCCTGGAATGCATAGCTTCGCCCCCCCCCCCTCCCCACCATTTTGAATTTGATTTCCCCACCATGTAATTGGGGATGAAGGGAAATGAATTCCCATGAATGGAATTGACTCTAGGTACTGAAAACCTAGCCCATACTCAGGCATACAAAATTATGGGTCCATCCCATGCTCCATTAAATTCATGAGTTGATTTCCCAACAATATTCTTGCATCATAATTAAAAATCAACAAGGAACTCAATATGGGTGGTTGCTCACCATTAATGGCACATGGATTCTTAAGATGACACTTAGAAATAGAGGATTTTATCCCATGCACCCATCTCCTCTCCCTAGTAGATAACATAGCCCCTCATTTAAGTTGCTTCCATAGCAAACTCTTAGACTTACATTTGAAATATAAATATTTACATTGATTTTACATTTTTCCATGGCTTACTAACAAATATCAAACTAATACATTACAGGGTTCAAAATGGGGGTATAACATTCCCCTCCTCCTTAGAACAACACCATCCTCAGTGTTCTCAATATTGAACAAAAATGGGTATGCCTCTCTCATGGCATCCTCAAGCTCTAATGTAGCCTCATCGGAAGTAAAGGTGCTTCCATTGCACCTTTACCTATATCATGGTTCAATTCCATAGCAATGTTACATTCTTATCGATCATGTGCATAGGTTCCACTTAAAACTCTCCCTCAAGTTACACTTGAATCGCATTCCAATCAATTACGTGATTAGGATCATGTACATAGTTTTTAAGCAAATAAACATGAAAAACATTGCGAGGTCTCATATTAGAAGTAATGCAATCCTATATGCAACTAGACCTATCCTAACAAGGATTTTGAATGGCCCACATTATCTCGATGCCAACTTGGCACAACTTCCCAACTTTAAGGAACTTTTCTTTGGATTTACTCTCAAATAAACATGATCCCCAATTTTAAATTCCTTATGCTTTCTTTTCAAATATGTGTAACTTGGGATACCTATCCTAGGATGCTTTTAAATTCTTCTCGATCTTAACAATTTCATGTTCCATGTCCTTGAGCATTTCTGACCCAAGTACTTTCATGTTTACCAGACTATCCCGTCTCATTAGAGTTTTGCATCATTTTCCATACAATGCCTCAAATGGACTCATTCCCAAAGATGCTTAATGTTCATTATTGCATGTGAATTCTACCAAGTGTATGTAATCCTCCCACTTGGATGGATCATCCATCACATACATTCTTAGCATATCCTCGAGAACTTGATTTGTGCTCTTTGTTTGGTGATTTATTTAAGGATGATACATCGCAATAAAATTCAGCTGAGTTCCTAATTCATGAAATCACCCTTTCTGAAAATTGGATGTAAACTTTGCATCTCATTATCAGATTATTGTTTAGGGTAACTCATGCAATCTTAATATCTCCTTCATGAAGCTATTTTCTATGTCACTTGTTTTATGGGTGGACTTGATTGGAATAAAACGAGTTGCCTTTGATAGGTTGTCCACCTCAACAATGATTGAATCATGTTTCCTTGTTTTCATAGGCAAATCTGTTGTAAAATCCATAGAGATTACTTCCCACTTCCATTATGGAATGGGAAAATACTGAAATAGAGCAGATGCTAATGCTTTTCCTTGACTTATTGGCACTTTGACATCAGGAAATTTATTATGCCACATCATTTTTCATCCCATTCCAAAAGTATTGTTTCCTTGCTACTCTTATTGTGTTTTGATATCGAGGATGTCCAGAGTATGGCATTTGATGAATTTCATCCATTACCACCTTCTTCAAATCTGTACAATTTGGATTATACAATCTGCTTTTATAAACAAGATCATATTCCTCGAGTTGATATCTTTCACACTTTTTATCTAATTTACTCTACTGCAATTTCACTTTTACTTAGAGTTGAGTCTCATCTTTATTTCTAGCTTCGAGAAATCTTTTTCTTAAATCTGAATGCACATACTTAAGGCTGCTACATGAAAAAAAATTCTAAGGGCATCTTTAACCTTGTTCTCTTTTCCTTTTACATGTTTGATTTCAAAATCAAACTTAAATAAAAATTCCAGCCATTTAGCTTTCCTGGCATTTAAACTTGACTGATCAAACAAATACTTTAAGCTCAGTTGATCTGTTATAAGCTCAAATCTTCTTCCTACCAAGTAATTCCTCCAAGTATTAAGGGTGTGTACTATGGTTGTTGGTTCTGAATCATGAGTTGCAAAAATATTTTCATGCTCTTTTAAATTTTTAGACTCCTAGCAAATCACAAATCCTTCTTGCAAAAGCACTCCACCTAGGCCTTCAATGCAAGAATTCGTGCATACAACTAAATCCTTCTTTGGATCTACAATCTTCAAAACATGGACACTAGTAAGTAACTTCTTCAATCTTTGAAAGCTTTTTTCAAAAATTTTAGACCATACAACTTTTACATTCTTTCTTTGCAGTAGTGTAATTGGATGAGCTATCTTGGAGAATCCCTCAATGAACCTTCTATAGTATCCTACAAGGTCCGTAAAATATCTAAAATATGTGACATTTTTTGGAGTAGGCCACTCCATAATGGTTTCAATCTTTTTTGGATCCACTGTAATTCCTTCTTCCGAAATAAGATGACCCAAATGCTATATCCTTCTTTGATATAAGTCACACTTGCTTAAATTTGCATGTTATTTTCCCTCTCTAATAACTTGTAATACTATTCATAAGTGTTCCTCATGCTCTTCTTCATTTTTTAGTAAACAAGAATACCATCCAAGAACACTAACACTAACTTATCCAAATACTTGTTGAAAACACTATTCGTGAGACACATGAATGTGGCGGCTGCATCAGTGAGACCAAATGGTACCACCATGAACTCATGATGGCCATATTTTATCCAGAAAGTTATCTTGTGAATTTCTTCTTCTTTCATTCTCACAACCAAATCTCATGTCGCTCTTCAAAAACACTTTGTCTCCCTTCATTTGATCAAACAAATCATCAATTTTGGATAAGGGGTACTTATTCTTGAATCAATACATAACCTTAAACTCCCATATTTTTTATAGACAAATAGCATCAGTTCTCCCTAAAGAGACACACTTGGTTTGATATATTTCTTGTCCATTAATTTTTGTATTTGCATATTTAACTCTAACAATTACGGCATGCTCATTCTATAAGGTGCTTTGGAGATTGGGGCTACCTTTAAGACAAGATTGATTGTAAAATCAATGTCACTTTTTAGTGATATTCCTAGCACTTTATCTGGAAACACATCTTTGAACTTTTGCAACAATCGATAATCTTCTAGCTATGGGTCGTTCTCCTCTAATGAATCTAGTATATGGACTACATATAGTTGACAATATTTCCTGTAAAACTTCCTTAACTACAAGGTTGAAATCTGCCTTACTAAATCTTGCTTGGGAATCTCTTTCATCGCTCTTGGCCTTCCCTCTTAATCAATGCATTCAAGGACCTTTTCATGGAAATCTACCTTGGTTCTATGCTTTTCCAACCAATCCATGCTAATAAGAACATCATAAAATCCTAATGGTAGGACATTCAAATATACCTTTGTGATGATTCTATTCAACTCTATCGAGCACTCCATCACTATTTCACTCACTTTTATTTTTGTTCATGTCGCTAAATGGATGAGCTAATATTTATTATGCTTCATTTTTCCAAGAGAACAAATTTCAACCACTTCTTGAGTAACATAACTATGAATGTATCCTAGGTCAATTAAAACGTAAATATATTGCTTAACAATATTACATTCAACTTCCACTACCACTGATTGATGGTTTGCTTGATGGTCATCCAATGCTACATAAATTTTGGGAGTTTCCCTTGCCATATCCTCCACCGTAACCACTTTTTCCAAATTATGAAAGCCTCGGGGGTTCCTTCTTCGATGTGGACAATATTTAATCATGTGGTTTTCTCCACATCCCCAACATCAAAGTGGTCCCTTTGGTCCTCTTTATGCTGCTACGGTTGGCTTTTTTCCACTTTGTGTTCATTGACCTTGTTGGAAATTCCTTGGATGATTTCTATATGGTGAAGGCTTGAATCCATTTTTCCTTTGGTCAAATCTTCCCTTTGGATTTCCTTTGCATGTTAGATGAACTTATGATTTTCCTTTGCTTTGCTCATAGCAATTACCATTTTTCCAAAGGCTTCATCAAGGGTTGGTGGATTAACAAACTCAATCTTATCTCTGTAATTATGTGCCAAGCTTCCAAGGAAGCTTTGAATTTTTATCATTTCATGTTTCATGTAATCTACATACCTCAACAGTTCCAAAACCTTATGGACATGTTCCACCTTGGACTTCTATCCCAATTTTAATTCATTGAACTCCTTCCTCTTGTTATCCTAATACCTGGAAGATAGGTATTTTTCTTTGAAATACTTTTTAAATAGATCCCAACTGATCCATCTTTGTTTGATTATCTTTACTTGAATGAGGTGCTCCCACCAAATTGAAGCTTGGCAATTAAGATTGTAAATAACAATTTTGGCCTTTTCATTTCCTAAGTAATCATGAAGTTGAAAATATTTATTCAGTCCAAGTAGCCATGCTTATGCTTCCTGACGTATTATGCTTTGTCCATCAAATATGGGTGGCCTTGCCTTTCTAAATTCTCCTTTTGGGATCAAGTTTAAAAGTCCTTCTTCTTTCAAATATGTTGGAAGTATTCTTTGGGATACTTCGAGAACCTTGAGAGTCACATGACATGTTAGTAGAATACCTTGACAAAGATAACTTATGTGTCATACTTAAAGAACCCTTTCTTGGACTTGGAGTCCTCTTTAAAATGCATCTTCTGGAGCGACTTTCTGCTCTTTTTCTTCCTTGACCAACATTGTTTGGATTATATCCAAGATGATCCCTCTATTGAATATTGATGAGGAGCTTGGTTATGCCTTCCAATAAGGATGGACCTACTCAAGATCACTCAAAAAGCCATAAACATAGTCACACACTCATGCTAAGCTAGCACACAACTAGGTTTATCAAGTACGTAAAGAGACAAAGAAGGAAAATGCTAAGCCAATGAGCTCAACCACAGAGCTACATACATCTTAATTGGCTTCAAATAGCCTTAACACCCACATTACCTACCACACCCAACACAAGGAAGGTCCTTTGTACGTTATGGAGTCCCTCAGGTGCCCCCTTCCCTCCAATACTATTCAGGGTGGGCATGGAAAGGTTTAAGCTACTAAACCTTTAGATATTTCTTGCCTTCACTGGGTTTATCAAGCAATTCAAACCTCTATTCTCTCTTTGACTTCAATTTTCTCTTGAATTATCTTATTTCCAACCACACTAATTTCAACCACAAAATTCAATTTGAGGCTCTTAAATATGGGTTTACCCACGTACGTTTGGGCTATTGAACCCCTCAAATTTGCCCCAAGGTTGATTATATATGGATCCCCCACTAGATTTCACAACCCACATTAATTTTTGAGAAATTTTAACACTCTAAAAGGTTTTTTATTTGGTTATGATTTATGTTCCTTTTACTGCTAGGAATGCATATCTTGGCCCCGCCCCCCTTACCCCCCTCCCTTTTTGAATTTAATTGCTCCACCATGGAATTGGGGATGAAGGGAAATGAATTCCCATTAATGGAATTGACTTCTAGGTATCGAAAAAATAGCCCATACTCAACTATAAAAATTTATGGGTTCAGCCCATGCTCCATTAAATTCATGAGTTGATTTCTCAACAATCTTCTTACAACAAAATTAAAGAGCAACAAGGAAGTCAATATGGGTGGTTTCTCACCATTAGTGGCACATGGGTTCTTAAGATAACACTTGGAAATATATGGTTTAATCCCACACACCCATCTCCTCTCCTTGGTGGATAACATAGCCTCTCATTTAGTTTCTTCCATAACCAACTCTTAGAATTTAATTTGCATTATAAATATTTCCATTGATTTTACATTTTTCCATGGCTTACTAGAACATGTCCACAAAATATAAAATACTTTCTTTTATAAGCCAAACATTCACTAGCAGAGCCTTGGCCTTGAGCTCCATAGTATGTATCGTACATCACATATTTACAACATTTACATATCAAGCTAATATATTCCAAAGGTCAAAATGGGGGTATTACATTCCCCTCCCCCTTAGAAAACACACTATAAAGACCATTCTCGGTGTTCTAAAAACTAAACAAAAATGGGTATGCCTCTCTCATGGAATCCTCCAGCTCCCATGTAGCCTCATCGGGACCAAGGTGGTTCCATTGCACCTTTACTTGTACGATGGATGGATTCTAGAGCAATGTTACATTCTTGTCAAGGATGTGCATAGGTTCCACTTAGAACTCTCCCTTGGGTTCCACTTGAATCACATTCCAATCAATTATGTGGTTGGGATCATGTACATACTTCTTAAGTGAAGAAACATGAAAATCATTGTGAGCTCTCATGTTAGCAAGTAGTGCAATCCTATATGCAACTAGCCTTATCCTATCAAGAACTTCGAATGGCCCATGATACCTTAATGCCAACTTGGCACAACTTCCAAACTTTAAGGAACTTTTCTTTGGCTTTATCTCAAATAAACATGATCCCCAACTTTAAATTCATTATGCTTTGTTTTCAAATCTACCTAACTTTTCTACGTATCTTGGGTTGCCTTTAAATTCTTCTTGATCTTGACAATTTCATGTTCCATGTCAATGAGTATTTTTGGTCCAAGTACTATCATGTTTATTGGACTATCCCAAATCACTAGAGTTTTGCACCATTTTACATACAATGCCTCAAATGGAATCATTCCCAATGATGCTTAATGTCCATTATTATATGCAAATTCTACGAAGTGTAGGTAATCCTCCAAATTTGATGGCTTATCCATCACATCCATTCTTAACATATTCTCGAGAACTTGATTCCCACTCCTTGTTTGACCATCTATTTAGAATGATACATTGTACTAAAATTCAGTTAGTTCCCAATTCATGAAGTCACCCTTTCCAAAAAGTTGGATGTGAACTTTGCATCTCGATTTGAGATTATTGCTTAGGGTAACCCATGCAATCTTAATATTTCCTTCATGAAGGTATTTGCTATGTCGTTTCTTTTATGAGTGGCTTATCCATCTCCAACTTTGATGGCTTATCCATCACATCCATTCTTAACATATTCTCGAGAACTTGATTCCCACTCCTTGTTTAACCATCTATTTAGAATGATACATTGTACTAAAATTCAGTGAGTTCCCAATTCATGAAGTCACCCTTTCCAAAAAGTTGGATGTGAACTTTGCATCTCGATTTGAGATTATTGCTTAGGGTAACCCATGCAATCTTAATATTTCCTTCATGAAGGTATTTGCTATGTCGTTTCTTTTATGAGTGGAATTTACATGAATAAAAGGAGTTGCCTTTGATAGCTTGTCCACCACAATGATGATTGAATCATGTTTCCTTATTGTCATAGGCAAACCTGTTATAAAAATCCATAGAGGTTACTTCCCACTTCCATTACGGAATGGGCAAAGGATGCAATAGTCTCATTGGATGTTGATGCATTGCCTTGACTCATTGAAACTTTAAACAGTGGGAAATGTATTATTTTACATCATTTTTCATCCCATGCCAAAAGTATTATTTCCTTGCTACTCTTATTGTCTTTTGATATTCAAGATGTCAAAAGTATGACATTTGATGAATTTCATCCATTACCACCTTCTTCAAATTTGCACAATTTGGAATATACCATCTGCCTTTATAAACAAGAAAATCATCTTCTTCGAGTTGATATCCTTCACACATTTTATGTAATTTACCCTATTACGATTTCACTTTTACTTGAAGGTAAGTCTCATATTTATTTTGGGCTTTGATAACTATTGTTCTTAAATATGATTTGCACATACTTAAGGCTGCTACATGAAATTTGTTTATAAGGGAATCTACAACCTTATTCTCTTTTCCTTTTGCATGTTTGATTTCAAAATCAAACTCACACAAAAAATTCATCCATATAGCTTTCCTGATATTTAAACTTAACCAATCAAACAAATACTTTAAGCTCATGTGATCTGTTCTAAGCTCAAATTTTCTTCCTTGCAAGTAATGCCTCCAAATCTTAGTGGTGTGTATAATGGTTGTTAGTTCTAAATCATGAGTTGCATAATTCTTTTCATACTCTTTTAAATTTTTAGACTCATAGCAAATCACAAATCCTTCTTGCATGAGCACTCCACCTAGTCCTTCAATGCAAGAATCCATGCATACTACAAAATCCTTCTTTGGTCTGCAATCTTCAAAACAAGGGCACTAGTAAGTAACTTCGCCAATTGTTGAAAGTTTTTTCACATTTTTTAGACCATGCATATTTTGCATTCTTTCTTTGCACCAATGTAATTGGATGAGCGATATTGGAGAATTCCTTAATGAACCTTATATAGTATCCTACAAGACCCATAAAAGATCTAATATCTGTGACATTCTTTGGAGTGGGCCAATTCATAACGGTTTCAATATTTTTTTGATCCACTACAATTTCTTCTTCTGAAATAACATGACCCAAATATTGTATCATTCTTTAATAAAAGGCACGCTTGCTTAACGTTTGCATACTATTTGTGCTCTTTAAGAGCTTGAAATACCATTTATAAGTATTCCTCACACTCTTCTTCATTCTTTGAGTAAACAAGAATTCCATCCAAGAACACTAACAAGAACTTATCCAAATACTTGTTGAAAACACTATTCATGAGACACATGAATGTGGCAAGTGCATTGGTGAGACCAAATGACACTACCATGAAATCATAATGGACATATCTTATCTGGAAAGTTATCTTGTGAATTCCTTCTTCTTTTATTATCACTTTATGATAACCATATCTCAAGTCAATCTTTTAAAACACTTGATCACCTTTCATTTGATTAAACAAATCATCAATTATGGACAATGGGTGCTTAATCTTGATTGTCACTTTATTTAGTTGCATGTAATCAATACATAGCCTTAAAGTCCCATCATTTTTCTTGACAAATAGCATAAGTTTTCCCTAAGGAGACACACTTGGTTTGATATACTTATTGTCCATTAATTCTTGTAACTACATATTTAACTCTATTGATTATAGTGTGCTCATTCTATAAGGTGCTTTGGATATTGGGGATGCCCCTAAGACAAGATTGATTGTAAAATCAATGTCCATTTTTGGTGGAGTCTCTGCACTTCATTTGGAAATACATCTTTGAACTCTTGCAACAATTGATAATATTATAGTTATGGGCCTTTCTCCTCTAGCGAATCTTGTATATGGATTGCATATAGTTGGCAACCTTTCTTGTAAAATTTCCTTAACTGCAAGGCTAAAATTTGCTTATTAGAACTTGTTTGGGAATCCCTTTCAATTCTCTTGGGCTTCCCTCTTCATCAATGCATTCATGGACATTTTCATGACAATCTACCTTTGCTCTATGCTTTTCCAACCAATCCATACTAATAAGAGCATCATAAGATCCTAATGGTAGGAAGTTCAAATATACTTTTGTAAGGAGTCCATTCAACTCTATGGAGCACTTCATCACTATTTCACTCACTTTTATTTTTGTTCATGTGGCTAAATGAATTAGCCAAGATTTATTATGCATCAGTTTTTGAAAAGAACAAATTTCAACCACTTCTCCAGTATCATAACTATGAGTACATCCTGGGTCAATTGAAACATAAATAGATTTCTTAGTAATCTTACCTTCAACTTCCATTGCCACTTATTGATGGTTTGCTTGATGGTCATCAAATGCTACATAAATTTGGGGAGTTTTGTAATACACCAAAGAACCCAAATATTTATTGTTTTAAAGACCTTCAGTTATTTTATTTTGATATTTTGACCAAATGAGGTCAAAATAAATGTAAAAGAATTATCAATTAATAAATAATTAAAAATTGAGAGAATCAAAACTAATTAGTTGTTGTATAGTGTTTGTTGACCCACAAGGAAGAATGGCAAGTCTCAAAAGAAAAGCCCAAGTGGTAGGACTTCTTAATGAATGCTCAAATGATGCTGGAGGCATCCTCCCTAAAACTAAGGTCAAGAATCGTAATGGAGTAATAATGGAGCCCGTGGTTCATAAATGACCAAGTCCTAGGCAAAATACTATAAGTATTGAACCCATCAAATGAGCAGGAGGCTTGTGATGGAGAGGGAATGTGATCTAGCTTTTTTAAAGAGTGTATTATGACTAGTCTTTGTCCTTGTGGTTCAACAAACAAGCTCGGGGTTTTCAGAGCAAGTAACTTGGTTGTTATGGAAGTTGATTGGGAGGAATGACGACCTTCAGTTTTGATTTCCCATTAGTTGGTATCATGTTCCATTCTACTTAATCCTGTTCTGGATTAGATTAGTTACATTGCTGTTATTATTTATTAAAGTTATACTAGCTTCTTTATTCAATTTTATATTCAAAAGTTTATAATTATGCATCAAGTAATTTATCAATTATTATTTTGTCATTTACTGTTTATAAACAAATTTATGTACAGTGCTTATATCAGTTGGAATTATTAGAATAACCATAAGTTATATTTTTGTATATATATAAGTTTTTTTAAGCATAACTTAATATCGTGCTAGATAAAGTCTTTTAGTACAAACTGAACTAACATAAACAGAGTCAATAACTAGTATATTTATAATATCTACTATTAATGCATAGAGGTAACAAAAGAGTCGAGAGGCTTCTTAGTACACTAAGACAAGAAGATTACAATCATAATTGATAAACTGTGAATATGGCGATAAGGCCAGATTAAACACTTTCAAAATAAAGAATTATTAAATAAACAGAGTAAAGTATTCAAACCATGGATATTGAATATCAAACTATAAATGTTTCCAAGTTATAAACTGATTCGAGAGGGCAAGCAAACATCCCATATAAATTTACACAATAGAAAATTACATCAAGAATCTGAATTGCTCGTATTTAAAAGTTAAATATCTAAATGAAATAGTCCATCTAGACTTGAACTAAATTCATAAAAATAGCAGAGTCTTAATTCTAGAAGCATCATTTCATACATTAATTCCATAGGCACATTTTTAAACTTAACTTAAAATATACCATCGGGTCGCAGGAAGCCGAGAGGCTAACTCCCCAATTTCCAGGATCATACACAATAGTGGAGATACTCCTCATCCTGTTGACTAAAATAAGAGTACTGTCTATACCTGGTTAGTGGAGCGAAAGGTTTACCAAATTGTAGTAAGGCCACGTCATCATTTATACCCAATTACAAAATAAATAAACTAGTTTAGTATGAAATAACCTACTTACCCAACCATTTGCACCGATCGAACGACCGACAACGTCGGATGTGACCGCTCACACGAGCCAGGTCGTCCGATCAGTGCAAATGGTCGGGTAAGTAGTGTCCGTCGTTTAGTATTGATTACATTGAAACTTTGAAAAGAGTTAAGCAAATAGAAAACCATCACATGGTAGTGAGTAAAATGTTCCTCACCTACAATGAGCAAAATGAAAACAATAGGAAAGTTATCAATGGCGTATCCATAGAGCACAAATACGAAGAGAATATTCATGTATAAACTCTTTGCAAACACATGTGAAGCAAATATAAATAGTATTAACTCTACGAATCATTTTAACCTGATAGGAACTATAAAAAGAAATGCTAAATAAATAAAACTTACCCTGGCCGATTGTTCTCCTCACAAACACTCCAATAAGCGAACAAAGCCAAACCTTCCACAAAAAGGAAGCAAAGAAACTTTTAAGTAATCACAGAGCCGAATGATGAGAGATAGAGCTCGACTCTGTAAATTCTCACTCTTTCTTCTATGTTCTAAACCCTTCCACAAATGCAAGTTATATAGCTCAAATGAGTGTTAATGGTTTCATCCAAAGGGAGGTAAACCCAGTGTTCACACCAAGGAAAAACCTTCAATGGGGTTTGTATGCAAAACCATCAATATACAAAAACCAACAAACCATTTTCAACAGAGTAATAGTTCACACTTTCCAAATCTCAACCAAGCCTGAGGAGATCCCACCCAACAATGGAGAGTAGGTGCACAATACAAATGGAGGGTTAACATTTCATTTATGGATTCGAGGTCTAAAGAATAGTTAATACGCTGCAAGAATGACATTAACCACTATGGATGCATTGTTAAGTCGCATGCCACGAGTTCAAACTTTAAGTGCAAACGTCAAACCATTCACATGGCATAGCATTAAAACCTTGCTTGCTGTCGAAACATTGCCACGAGCCTTCCAAACTTAACACTTCAAACATTTAAATCCATAATACATACTATCATATGGTTATACCTTAACAAAGTTTAAGTCCATAATATATGCTATCGTATGGTTGGTAAAAACCTTAAACAAGGTTTTTAAAGAGTTAAAGTATGCATTCAACCTTTAACCATAAGCAAGACTTAATGCTTATAAACAATAGCACTAGTATAGTTTTATGCATAAATATCATACATAGGACTAAGTTTAAACCTTTAGGTTTCAACCTAGGTCCTGACCAAATATACCTTTTAAAATAAACACATACAATGATATTTAAATAACTTGTTAGGGAACTTCAAATGTAACATAAGTATAAATCTACCTTGGTCAATCTACAATCCCAAGAAGTAGATTTGTACATTGCGCATGCAAGGAACTTTGGATTAGAACTTGGAATCAAATCAAGTGTAAAAGTATTTAAAACTTAAATGAATGTGCGATTATATTATTAAGAAAAAGAGTATATATAATTTTATTTTTATATATATAGTTATTTTAGGATTGTGACAAGTTTGCCTTGCCATATCCTCCACTGTAACTACTTTTTTCAAGTTACCCAAGCCTCGGGGGTTCTCTTTTCAATGTGGACAATACTTAAGAATGTGGTTTCTCCACATCCCCAACACTAAAGTGGTCCCTTTGGTCCTCTTTCTGCTGCTACTACTAGCTTGGTTGCACTTTGTGTTTGTTGACCTTGTTCAAAATTCCTTGGTTGAGTTGTAAATGGTGGAGGCTTGAATCCACTTTTCCTTTGGTCAAATCTTCCCTTTGGATTTCCTTTCCATGCTAGATTAACTTATGATTTTCCTTTGCTTTGCTCATAGTCAACTAAAATTTCCAGTGATCCAAAGTATGATATCAATACCACCCAAAACATTTGTACTAGGAGATCCAAAAAGTTGCACGATTTAAGAGCAAAAATGTCTATGTACACACCATAATTGTTGCAAATCTATGGGCTGTCTATCCTTTCACATCTACTCCAAAATAGTCAGTAGCACTTATGCTATTTTTTGGTCCTATCTATTATCGATCGAATTACTTGAATATTGGTAAATACAACATAGCAATTCCATGTATAGTATGTGCATGAATGGTTATGTTTTTGGAAACTTTAACAAGCGGAACCTGTTATATATCAATGGTCGTTAACACACTCATGCGAACATTGCAGGGTTCCTAAATAGTTCTAGGTGCTCTTTATTTTCTACAAATTGTTCATTTCAGGAACACTTCAATGGCCAGGAGTTCTTTATGAAAAGGAAAGCATCCATATTTGGTGTTGTGCAAGTAATATGTAGTTTGTCTCTTATTGGCGATTTGTTAATAAACTATAACTTTTGTAGAACACCAATTGCTTGCCAGAGACACCTTGCATTGGGACTACCTTTAGATGTTTCCTTGGGGCATAAGAGGAAAAACAATGATTAATTGTATTTTTAATTTTCAACGGGATTGATGTAAATGTATTGCTAAATTTAAGGTTTTGTTTTAAAAATTGTTTGCGGTTGAACATTTACTTTTGGAAAAAATTCCCATGCTTCTATAATAATTGTTTGGTATAATGTTGGAAAAAACCAATTACATTGTGATTACTAATATCATTGATGTAATGTTTGATATTTTTGAAATCAAGATTCTCATGATGAGCGACCTATCTACCAGCTTTTGTTGGACCCCACTACAATGTTAAATCGAGAGAAGGTTACAAAAAGAGCTCAATTCAGAGAGGAAGCATACCAAGCATGGTTGAATGAACTACCTAATCTCAATTATCATTGCGTCAAAACTCACCAATTAGGAATACCTACAGTAATAGTAGTTCTCCACATGTTGACAATCGAGGCAATGAAATAGAGGTTGGTATGGATGAGTTCTTATCACATGCGAGTGCCACGAATGCAATGTTGTTAGATGCATTATAGGACAATGAGCTAGGGGATTATTCTCATATAACTGCTACATTCTTCCAAAGCCTTAAATTGGCTTCCACCACCCCTCTCTTTCAACTTGGTCGATCAAAGTATACCCAGTTGGGGACAATAATGTTACTATACAACTTGAAAGCAATGTATGACATTTCAGGTGCATGTTTCTTAATACTTTTGAGGTAATGCACCATCAAGTCCCTTGTATTTTGAGGAATCTTGATGTTAGGATTATTAATTAATCCTCCCTTTGACCACTTAGTCTAATTTGTCTTTTCCTAGATTAGGAGGTCATTACCACTTCACTCACTGCATTTGTTTGCACGTGTTTAGGAGCTCCAGGGAACAATCCTTATAATTTAGGAACCCACTCTGAGTGCCACCAGCAGTCTCCTGCAGTTGACCCTTGTAATACCCCGATTTTGACCCTGTTTGCATTAAAAATGTATATGATGTAAATATTGTATTTAATCATGGTGTGGAGCTAAAGGAAAAATCCCCACCATCGATTTAGCGTTTTATGTTTCGACAATTAAAAAACGTTGCTGAGGGTACTTCATGCTAGCCAGGCACATTATAATTTTGGACATCATGTAAATATGCAATTTAATTAAAATACCCACAACTAGCTATGTCAATGGAACATTAAAGAGATGGGGGCATGATTTCCTAACGATAAGGTTGGGGGGGGGGGGGGGGGGGGTTGGTATTCAAACCTTTGAGCCAATGGGGAAAAGCCAAATGTCAAAGGGAGAACCCATCAAAACTATCAACTACTCATTTCTTGTATTTTTCCCCAGTCATTTATTTCTGCCAGAAAATTGGTTGAGGTAGTTATTGCATGGGAATGGGAAGAGTATGGGAAAAATTCGAAAAATGCATTTTGACTCCTTGGGTAAGTAAAAACCCAAAAACGTCTACCCATTCTAGCATGCATTCACGTTTTCATCTTTCCTCACGTTTTTGGGGAGTTGCTGGACGTTTTTCATCATCCATCCTTCATTTACGTTGAGCTCTCATGCAGCTGAACCTTCCTAGGTTTTTATCCTTCACTTTTTCAGTTGTTTCCTCATTTTTTCATGCCCAAGAAATTTGTTTTTTGGTTGCCGAGTTAATGGCTAGTAAGGATTCATGATTTTGGGGTTCATAGTAGTCATTTTGGCTCATGCAATGCCCATAATCGTTGTTGAGTTCGAATTTCTCACCCATGGGTCGATTTCCCCATTTTACCAATTCATTTTTTGTTGCAAGACGTTTTTCCTCAACCCAAAATTTTGTATCTTGTTGTGTGTGCATCTTTTTCCTTGGTCTAAACTGGTTTGGAGTGGAATTGGGTATGAACTAGCTTGATAAACCTAGTGTAGGAAGGAACCTCAGAGACAGATCTAGAGGGGTTGGTTTTCTTCTTTGCACACCCTGAAGAGCACTGGGAGGGAAGGCATGGCCCAAGGGACTGTGTAGCAGAGAAGGGGATGCTTCCTTGCGTTGGGTGTGTAGAGGTTTAGAAGCCAAGATGGATCATGTACAGGTGTCCATAGCTCTGTGGTTGAGATCACTAGCTTAGTAGTTCAACCTTTTTAGCTTCTTAGCAGCCTGAGAAACCTAGATTTTGTTTTGGCTTGGTTGAAATTTGTTATGTTTTTGGCTATGTGTGAGCCTATTGTAGTTCCCTTATTACTGGTGGGAATCATGCCCAGCTCGGGGGTGGAACTGCTGCTGAGAGATTGATGAGCACACTGGCCTATGGTTGGGTGGAACGTTGCAACAACGTAGCTAGTTGCGGGACAACACATTTTCAAGATAAGTATTTCTTGTGTATTTGATTTTCTGCAACATTATCTATTTGCTTGATAAATTATGATGAATATGATGTGTTGAAATGACATTGCTTCTGCTGTATAATTGAAATTGTAATGCATCTATGTATGTTAGTTCAATGCATTTTTATATCATGTTATGGGGCTTAGATTGCCTGGATTTGTTAGCAGAAATGTCGCGTTCTCTCTCTGGAAGAGGGGTGGGGAGGTGGCAGTGTGGCATCAGAGCTGTGTTGCAGCATTGGGCCTCAATGGGCGAAGAAGACGGACAGTGACAAAGGCAGGATTACCCTCTGTTGAGCACATGCCAGCAGAAAAATTTCAATTTTTTTCTAAGTGTTGGAAATTTCCTATGTCAGCTCAGTTAGTCGAGTTGAGCCGATACAGTGTCGGTTGGACCAGCTGAGTTGAGCCAATGTCGGAGAAAAGAAAAGTTTTCATGAATTTTTCTAAGCAACGAAAAAATTTCCATGTCGGCAAGACTCAATGAGTTTTGTCGATATGTCAGCTGAATTAGTTGAGTCAAGCCGACGAAGGTCGCCGCAATGCATATCGGCTTGAAATGTTGAGTTGAGTCGATGGCATCAGCATGAAATGTCGAGTTGAACCGACTAGAAGAAGAAGAAGAAGAAAATTTTCAAAATATTTCTAAGTGTTGAAAAATTGGGTAAACTTGGTGAGTTATGCTGATATGTCAGTTGAGTTTGGTAAGCTTTACCGACACACATCATGAGAACTTGGTGAGTTGAGTTGATGACAGGGAAAAGGGGAAGAAACATTTTCAGAATTTTTTAGTATGGACATGTCGAAAAAACTTTGGGAGTTTTTCCCATGCATGTTGGATAAACTCAATGAGTTTCGCTGATGTGTATCGGGCGAGAAAGGCGAGTTTCGTCGATGTGCGTCGGGCGAAAAAAGTTGAATTTTGCCGATGCCGAGGAAAGAAAGAAAATTTTCTCAAAATTTTTCTAAGTGTCACAAATTCCCCTGTCACCAAGAAAAGGTAAGTTTTTGTCGATACATCGGGTGAACTAGATGAATTCTGCCGACACAACGAGTCTTGCCAATCGGAAAAAAAGGGCAAGTTTACCGATATATCAGAAGCAAAATCATAGTTTTGCCGACACTTGAGGAGGCAAGGCGGAGTTTGTCGATCAAAAGGAAATGATGAGTTTTTCCGACATGTCGGAAAACTTTGGTGAGTTAGTCGATCGGGTGGAAAAGCTAAGTTGTTCCGAAATAGAGAATTTTAGGAGGTTTTTCAGTGGGATTGCAGGGGTCCCCTTGACCCCCATCGTCCCCATGAGACAATCGTTGTTTTGAAAGAAAATTTTGTATTTTGACAAAGTTGTCAATGTATGATGTTTCTAATGTAGGTAAGTAATGTATAAATTGTTGTGAATGTTATCCAGCTAACAATTGTGTTTGTTAACACATTTTGCAAAATCATAGTTACCTTCAAAGGAAACATTCCAGATAGTGCAGTTCGGTAAAGTTGGGTTGGCTGAGCCATGAGAAACTACGACATGTATGATGATGCATAAAACCCTAGTGACTAAGAGGAAGATGGTATGAGAGAAAACATCTGAGTTGGGAATGTTGAGACAAACTCTAATAGGAGAAGAATTCAAGATACTCCCTCATATTTTGCAGCCACCATGAGAAGCCTAAGGCTGGAGATGCAAAGTTACTCGGCAGATAATGAAAGATTGGTTAAGGCTCAAAAGGAGTAGAATCAGCTGAATGTAGCCATGCTACAAAGTTTGACAGACATTCAAAAGCGGATGAACTCTAGGGACCAGAAAGTAAGACCAGAAGGTAGTAAGAGAAACACTAGAAGAAGAAAAAGGTCTTCTAGTGGATCATCTGACCCTGAAGGATCCACCGAGGATTCAAGCTCTTCATCTCACAGAAGTAAGAGGAATATGCATTACTAAAACCATTAACGTGATGAATTTAAGAAGGCAAGGCCGCCTACCTTCAATGGTGAGATAAAGAATGGTCAAGAAGTTGAAGCTTGGCTTCTTGGGATGAGAAAATATTTCCAAGTCCAAGACTACTCTGGAAATATGAAGGCTAGGTTAGCCATCTTCAATTTGACTGGGAGAGCATCCATATGGTGGGAGCACTTCGGGAAAGTGAAGAAGATCAATGAAAGGAAGATTGTGTGGAAGCAGTTCCAGAAGCATTTCAAGCAGAAGTACCTCTTTGACAGGTACTATGATTATACGATTAAAGAGTTCCATGAGCTTAGATTGGGACAACAGACTATGGAAGAGTATGCAAACAAGCTCTTGTAACTATTGAGGTATGTCAGGTACATCAAAGATGAGAAGGTGAAGATCCAACGTTTTCTGAGTGGATTACCTCAGTCTTACAAAGATAGAATTGAGTTTTACGAACCTATAACTCTAGAAGAAGCAATAAGGAAAGATAATTATATCTATGATCAAAGCAACGGAAAACTCGATTACCATAAGACATGGAAGGACAAAAAGAATGAGAATTCTGACTAAAGGAAGAAAGGTTTCAAACCTTCTAACTTCATGAATTAGTAGAAGCAGCCATCCCAAGATGAGAAGCATCCAGCCAAAGTGGTGGGAGAGAAGCCAATAGATCCACAACAGAACATAGAACCACTTCAATGTTGGAAATGTGGAGGACCCCACATGCGCAGGAATTGTCCACTTGAGAATTACAATGCAAGGCCAGCTTACAACATTCAAGAAGCATAAACAGTGGGTCAAGTATAAAGGGTCGTCCGTAGGATTTATGCAACACTGGAGGACCGCCAGGCAGATCACCAGTCAAATGTGGTTGAAGTTGTAGGTAAGATTGTTGAGCAATCTGTTTCTATTTTGATTGACCCTGGTTCTACTCATAGTTACATTACTCCTAGAGTAGTGGAGATTTGTGCTTTTAAGAAATTAAAGCATAGATAATCTTGGTTAGTTCAGCTAGCCATTGGAACTAAGAGAAAGGTTAGTGAAGTCGTAGAGAAATGTCCATTGGTTATGAATGGATTGGTCCCTTGTGTGGATCTGAATGTTGTACCACTTGGTTCCTATGATAGTCTCATTGGAATGGATTGGTGAGAATCTCACAATGTAAAGCTTGACTGTTATAATGAGACTTTTTAATGCATGGATGAAGAAGGGAACACAATAGTTGTAAGAGGCATTCCAAAGGTGATTTATGTGAGGCAGATTTCAACAATGCAGTTGAAGAAGTTTTGTGGGAAAGGTTTCCAGTTGTATGCAGCTCATATTTTGGAGGCAACATAGAAAGAAACTCCTAGGTTGGAGGACTTTCATGTGTTGCAAGAATTCAGGGATGTGTTTGCTGATGAGATTCCAGGGCTTCCTACAAAAATAGACATTGATTTCATAATATAACTTGTGCCAGGAGCAGCACCAGTGTCCAAGACACCCTATAGAATGAGTACACCGGAAATGTTAGAGTTGAAGATGCAATTGGAAGAGTTATTGGAGAAGAAGTATATCAGGCCGAGTGTGACTCCTTGGGGAGCACCAGTTCTGTTTGTGAAGAAAAAAGATGGTACACTCAGGTTGTGTATTGATTACAGACAGTTGAACAAAGTCATTGTGAAGAACAAATACCCGTTGCCTATGATTGATGACCTCTTTGATCAAATGAGAGGAGCAAAGGTTTTTTCGAAGATTTACTTGAGGTCTTGTTACGACCAAGTGAGGATCAAAGATGAAGATATTCATAAGACAACCTTCAGGACATGGTATGGACATTATGAGTTTGTAGTGGTACCATTTGGTCTCACAAATGCACCAGCTACATTTCTGTGCCGTATGAATAGTGTATTCAGTAGGTATTTGGACAAGTTTGTTTTTGTTTTCCTTGATGACATTCTTATTTATTCTAAGAATGAGGAAGAGCATGAAGAGCATCTAAGATTGCCATTGCAATTGCTTAGGGAGCATAAGCTGTATGCAAAGTTGAGTAAGTGTGACTTCTATAAAGATAGGATTCATTATTTGGGTCACATGATCTTAGATGAGGGCATATCTGTAGACCTTGATAAGATTGAGGCCATTATGAATTGGCCTACCCCAAGAAATGTGACAAATGTAAGATCTTTTATGGGACTTGCAGGATACTACAGGAGTTTCATTGAAGGATTCTCCAAGGTTGCACATCCAGTCACTTCTTTGCAAAAGAAGGGAATAAAGTTTGAATGGACACCAAGGTGTGAAGAAAGCTTCCAACAATTGAAGAATCTTCTCACAAGTGCACCAGTCTTGAAGATTGCAGACCCAGAAAAAGATTGTGTGGTGTGTACTGATGCATGTGGTCAAGGGCTTGGAGGAGTCCTTATGCAAGACAACCATGTGATCTGTTATGAGTCAAGAAAGTTGAAGGATCATGAGAAGAACTATGCCACTCATGATATACAACTTGCAGCCATAGTACATGCTCTCAAGATGTGGAGGCATTACTTGATGGGCAAAAGGTTTGAACTAAGGACAGACCATTGTAGTCTGAAGTATTTATTTGATCAGCCCACCTTAAATGCTAGGCAAGCTAGATGGCTGGAGTTTTGATGTGAGTTTGATTTTGAAATCAAATACATAAAATGAAAAGAGAATAAGGTAGTTGATGCACTCAGTAGGAAAGTGCAGGAAATGCATGTGGCATCTCTTAGTATTTGCCAATCAGATTTGAGACAACATATTGTTAATCATATTGTTGAAGATGAAATGTATGTGTAGGTAAAAGACAATTTGCTACAACAAAGTCTTGAGAAGAGGTACGAGGGATATAAATTGGAAGAAGATGGGCTTCTTACTTATAAGTGCAGAATTTAGATTCCAAATGTAGCATATTTGAGGAGAATGGTTATGGATGAGATCCATCAAGCTCCATATTCAGGTCACCCAGGATATTAGAAGACAATTGCTACCATGAGAAAGAAGTATTTTTGGCCAGGAATGAAAAAGGACATGGCTGAATATATTTTAAGGTGCATGAAATGTCAGCAGGTGAAGGTTGAGCATCAACACCCAACAGGTTTGTTGCATCCTTTGCTAGTTCTAGAATGGAAATGGGAAGTTATTTCCATGGATTTTATTACAGGATTGCCAATGACTTAGAGACAACATGACTCCATCATGGTTGTGGTGGACAAGTTGACAAAGGAAACACATTTCATACCAGTTAAGTCCACACATAAGACCGATGACATTGCAAAAATATTCATGAGGATATTTTCAAATTGCATGGATTTCCCTAAGGAAAAAGTCTTCAATAGAGATGTCAAGTTCACTTCCAATTTTTGGAAGGGTTTGTTTGCAGATTTGGGTACAAAGCTGAACTTCAGCACTTCCTACCATCCTCAGACTGATGGGCACACAGAAAGAGTGAATTAAGTGCTGGAGGACATGCTTCACATGTATGTGATGGACAAACCAACCAAGTGGGAAGATTATTTACACTTGGTAGAATTTGCTTATAACAATGGACAACAAGCATCCTTGGGGATGAGTCCATATGAAGCCTTATATGGCAGGAGGTGTAGGACACCAGTGATTTGGGATAATCCAGTGAACAGGATTGTACTTGGTCCAGAATTGCTCAAGAAGATGGAGCAGGAGGTTGTAAAGATCAGGCAGAACCTGAAAGCAGCCAAGGACAGACAGAAAATCTACGCAGATAAGCATAGGGTGAATAGAGAGTTCAGTGTTGGGGATCATGTTTACCTCAGAGTGAGGGAAAGGAAGAGTTCCTTGAAGCTTAGAAGTTGTGCCAAGTTGTCACCTAGATAGTGTGGGTCATTTGAAGTGCTCAAAAGAATAGGACTAGTTGCATATAGACTTGCATTTCCTGCTAGCACTAGAGCTCACAATGTTTTCCAGGTTTCTTTGCTTAAGAAATATGTACATGATCCTAACCATGTGATAAATTGGGATGTGATTCAGGTGGAACCCGAGGGATATTTCCAAATTGATCCAATGCGCATCCTCGACAGGAAGGTCAGAATGCTATGGAATCGAGCCATAAGTCAAGTAAAGGTGCAATGGGAGCACTACGGTCCTGAATAGGCTACGTGGGAGCTGGAGGATGCCATGCGATTGGCACATCCATTTTTGTTCAATTATGCGGAGCACTGAGGGTAGTACCAATGTAGCATTTTGTTCAATTCTAAAGCACCGAGGACAATGCTGTTGAAGGGGGAGGGGAATGCAACACCCCGATTTTGACCTCGTTTCCATTAAAAATGTAATGATGTAAATATTGTATTTAATCATGGTGTGGAGCTAAAGGCAAAAGCCCCACCATTGATTTAGCGTTTTATGTTTTGGCGATTAAAAATCGTTGCCGAGGTGTTGAGGCCTGGAAATTTGCAGGCAACAACAGCAAGGGATTCTCTCCAGTCAACTTTCCCAACTAGCCCGTGACTGTTTGGTGTAGGAAATCCGTCCGGTTTGCGGTCCGGCTACCGTAGGTCAAGTAACAAAAACAAAGGTTTTACCGGTTGCGGCCCGGTCCATCGTGTGTATTTTTTGTATTTTTGACTTAAAGTATAATATGCACGTGCCTAATTAACAATGCAGGGTGATAAAGATGCAAAGAGTAGTCACAATGTGATGCACAGGTTCTTAACTCTCGTCTTAGAACTCACAAGCATCCATATCACATATATGCAAGAAAATAAATACTAACTAAACTATCTCTAGAGAGCTGGATTAATTCATGAGTAATGCAATACTGTTCATGTGTTATGGCAAATCACAGATAGCTGTTCTTATAACCAAACATATAAACATGAATAAACGTATACATGATAAGATAGCTCATCAATAGTTAAAAACCCGGTTACTCATGGTGGAAGACATCATAAAATATACTAAAGAACATTCAAACAAGAACATAGGTTCAGGAAGTTAGAATGCTCTCACAGTTAATGAGACAGTTGAAAACGAAATAGTTCCCATTCAACATTGCTCATTTAATCACATTGATACATTCCACATGGCACTTTCTCCAACAGGCAAAAGTTGCAGTCTCTGGTTGTAAAATGAAATAGTTCCTCTTACAAGCATTAGTTTACAAGTTTTTTCTAGGGAAAAAACCCCTGTAAGTTCTAACTTTCAAATATTTTAACTATAACAGTAGATTGTTTGGGTTGCCTCCCCCAAACGCGTGACCTTTCGGTCCCTCCTGGCATTTCATATCCTCATTTTATTTTTTCTGTACGCATTCATAATCTAACTATTAGCGGACAGATCTTTTGGGTTTGTGCCTTTGTCGCTATTCATTTTGTCTTTTTCTTCGCTTGTCCCCCTTGCGACCCTGCCGGTTTCGGTTTGATCTTTGTCAAAACTGTCAAGCTAGGCCTTCATGCCGTGGTCACCTCAACAGTCCCTTGAGTTCTACCTGCAATCAATTACCGTGCATCATTCATTGGGATTGCATTTTAAAACGAAACGTTAAATTCTATCAATCAAATGGCTGCTCAACGAGAAAGATCCTGCATTGCATTACTGCTAACACAGCAGGGTAGACTTATCCACAGCCGCATAGGCAGGTTTTAACAGGTGATGGGCACCGTGAAACGCTTAAGCACGTCGGAGTCGGAAGAGTCAAGACCTAAGCTGCGGGCGGGAAAACTTCAAATCGAAAGTCGAAAAGACAACAACATCGGAATCAAAGTGCTTCGCATAGCCGCAACGACGGAAAAGAAAAGACTACGGACAGGCGACTCAAAGACCAACATGCATCGGAGGGCGGAGCGCTTTATACTCCGGGCGCTTAGCTGCTTTGGGAGCCGCAACGGCGGAAGATCAAAAGGTTAGAAACATGCGACACGCATCGACGGGCGGAGCACTTTTCCTTCCGGGTAGCTAGCTGGTTTGGGAGCCGCAACGGCGGAAGCAAAACAGACAACAGCCTCCGATTAAGTAAAATTAATAAGTGTTTAAAAAAAGCTTTAAAAATTCGGCAACGATTGAAATTGTTTCACCTTCGAAACAACGTTTTTCAAAGATACTTGACCCGATTCATCTTTAACTCAGCAAAACAAATTCTAAAATCTGTGATCCACAACAATTCCAAACACAAGCAACTTCCGAAAACAGGACGAGAGTTAATCTTCGACAAATCGTTCAAAATTAAAGCATGACCCAGAAAACATTCAAGGATCAAACGATTAAAAAAAACGCTAAATTATGAGGAGGGGACCAAAATTTAAGAAATTTGGGGAAAATAGTTGCAGCTGCAACAATTGGCGACTACCTGGTGAACCTAGATCTCTGGACAATTTCTTCCTTAAGTAACAGACTGTTTAACCATAAAACCAACATGTTGAATTCTTCTAGATGTATGGATTTCCCAAATGGCAGATATATGTACTTTTAATCATTGAGGGTAGTCCAATTTAGGAAAATGGAAAACAAGATTTCGAAGTCAAGATAACTGTTTCGAGGCCAGAAATATGAGTTTCATTTTTGCCTCTGTCTTTGGGTAGCTTCCAGCTTGGATACCACAGGATCGTAACATATGGTAAACAAAAATATTCATTTGTTCCTCATTCCCATGCCATTTTGCACCTTTTTTTGTGCTTTTGGACTTTTTTGTCCTTTTGAGTCCTCCTCATGCCTTTCTTTCTGAATTTTTATTTAGGATCCTCTATCCATAGTGTCCTTTTGTGTGAGAGATGTATGTAATTTTCAGCTCGCAAACGGAGAAGAACTTTTGGCAATTTTATACTCATATGATTTAGTACTTTGTTCTGATACATATTGCTTTCTTAGGAGTTTTGACTCTTCTTAGCCTTTTGGCTTTCAATTCTTGACATGGGATCATTTATATATAATACATTGTTTACCCTACTTCCTTTCCATGGGTCTTTTACTGTCTCCCCCTAGGACATTTTTAAGTGTGAGATGGATGGAGCCTCGAAATAGTATTCCAGACCTTTTAATCTTGAGCTACTTTACAGGGATTAAGCAGGACTTCAATGCGTACATAGCCATTTAGGAAAACTGCTAAACTAGAAGAAATTCTATCAGATAAAACCATAATACACAGTCTTATAATCAAGGATTTTAGTTAGTCCAGAATTCTAATGCTCTCCATGCAACCAAAGCTTGCTTCTTTTTATTGAAATCAAACAGAAATTTAAACTAAGACAAAACTAAACCTAATGACTCAAAGACTCAAAAAGACGGCCCAGCCAGATTATTTATATACAAGATAAAAGAAGACAAATGAAACTCAGGAAAAATAAGGCTTGAGAACCAAACCATTTACTGGTAAGTTCTCTTCCCACCCTTGCAGATCTTGTAACTTATAAGTGGAAGGGCCAAGTTTCGTCGCAATCTGGAAAGGACCTACCCACAACTGCTGGAATTTTGTGTGTTTTCCTTTCTCATCATGGGGGTGATCCCACTTGAGAACCAAATCTCCCACCTCAAAGTCTTTTGTTCCTGCCTTATGTTTGTCAAACCATCTCTTTATGACCTCTTGCTGCTGCTTAAAGCGCTCTCTGGCTTTAGATCGAGCCTCTTCTGCTTTCAGGAGATTATATATCCTTATTTGCAAAACTTCATCATTCGACCCTCTGGACTCTTGAGCCATTATGGAAGAGGGTAGCATGATATTGGGGGGAAGAATGGCTTATTTACCATACACAAGGGTATACGGGGACACTCCTATAGAAGACTTGGGGGTGACTCTATCAGCCCAAAGGGCGTTTGGTAGCGCTGAGTGCCAACTCCTCTGGTTTTCGATCACAGTCTTCTTTAAAATTCTAATCAGATTTTTGTTAGTAGACTCAGCCAGGCCATTTCCTTGTGGATAGTAATTAGCAGAATAATGTAACTTTATTCCTTTCTCATGAGCGAAATCAGTTAATTTAATCGATGAAAAGTAAGTAGCATTATCAAAGACTAAAGAAACTGGAACTCCAAACCTGGTCATAATATGGTCCTGCAGGAAGCTGATGACCGCGTTCTCATTTATTTTGCGCAGCGGGATGGCTTCGACCCAGCGAGTGAAGTAATTGGTAGCGGTCAGAATGTACTTGTGTTGTAGGGAAGAGTTCAGCTTTATCTCCCCAATAATATCCAACCCCCATTGCTCGAACGGTTCCGTGATCATCACAGGCTTTAATGGTGCGGCCGCTTTAGATTGTCTTCCACTACAACTTTGACAAATGTCACATTTCCTGACATGGGTGTGTGCATCTTTGGAAAGCATGGGCCAATAGTAACCGGCCCTGAGAATCTTGTGAGCTGTAGTATCTCTTGAAAAATGCCCTCCAGCAGGCCCATCATGTAACTTTGTCATTACTTTCGTCGCATCTTCTTTCTCTAAGCATCTAAGAAGAACCCCGTCGTAATTTTTTTCTGAATAATACTCCTTCAACAATTTGATAGGAGGCTGATTTGAGACGTAGCGCTCTTCTTTGCTTAGAATTCCAATGTTCTGGCAACAACCCTGCCTGCAGGTAATGTACGAGGTCTCTATACCAAGATTCAGGAGCTGTAAACAAAGGACATACATCTATCAAATGTAATTCAGCCTCGTCTTCCCAGGCGTGTTCGTCGTTGTTCCCATTTTCAGCCATTAGTTTGCACAATCCTTGCCCTTTAACTATAGAAGCTGGCTTGAACTCGAGGTCATACTCTTGAAGAGCTGTTACCTAATTGCCCCTTCTTTCTCCTAACTCCTCCTGTACAAAAAGGGACCTTACAGCAGGGTATGGGACGATCACCTTGGTACGATTTTTTAGTATATAGGACCTGAATTGTTTCACTGCTTTGAATACTGCATAAGCTTGTTTATCAATAGTTGGGTAATTTAATTCGGCCCCTTGTAGACCAGTGCTCATGAAAGATATTGGGAATTCATCTCCCCCATCTTCTTTTTGAGTAAGCACAGCTACTAGCGAATCATCAGATGCAAAAGTATATAGAATAAAATCTTTATCGAAATTTGGGTTTTTTAGGGAAGGTGCGTGTGCAACAACAGTTTTAATCTTGCTGAATACATTCTTCTCAATCTCGGTCCATTTGAACTGTGTGCTTTGCTTCACCATTTGCTGCAGAGGTTTGACAATCTGGGCAAAATCTGGCACGAATCTTCATACGAAGTTTATTGTTCCCATAAACGATTGCATCCCTTTTTTATTATGGGGCAAGGGAATCTGTTCAATTGCTTTGATCCTTTCCAGATCTATAGATATTCCTTTCTTTGAAACTATGTGCCCCAACAACTTACCCTCTGTGACAGCGAACACACACTTTTTGGGATTGAGTGAGATGCCATATTTCCGACACCGTTCAAAAATCTGCCTTAGATGGAACGCGTGTTCTTCTCTCCTCTTTGAGAATATCGTAATATCATCGAGGTATATCACAACACTACGGCCAATCAAACCACGGAACGCTATGTCCATAGCCCTCTAGAACGTGGCTCCAGCGTTTATAAGCCCAAAGGGCATTCTTCTGTAAGCGAAAGTTCCCCATCTGGTCCTGAACATTGTCTTCAACCTGTCTTCTTCGGTTACTAATACTTGATTATAGCCTGAGAAACCATCTAATAGCGAAAATAGTTCAGAACCTGAGACCATTTGTAGAAGTTGTTCCATGGGTGGAACAGGATAGTTATCTTTATCTGAAGCGCGGTTCAAATTCCTGAAATCAACGCACAGCCTAATCTCTCCAGACTTTTTCCTCACTGGCACTAGATTTGAAACCCATTCAAAGTGCCTGACCTTAAAGATGATTCTAGCATCCAATAATTTCTTAACTTCACTCTGAATCAGTAGCTCCAATTTGGGGTGCATTTTCCTCAAAGGTTGTTGATAAGGTTTGACACCAGCTTTGACAGGGATAACATGCTTGATGATGCTGGTGTCATATGTTTTCAAATATTCGTATGTCCAGGCGAAAACATCTTTATATTGATTAAACAGACTGATGAACTTATCTCTTTTTGCCGGTGAACAACATTTGCCAAGATTCACATATTTAGGATTTGTCTCAGTCCCTAAATTTATCAATTCGAACTGTAGAGATGAGCTGTGAGTTTTTACGTTTGCTGGCATTCTAAACTTTTCATTTAGATCGAACATTCTTTCTAAGGTTTTGACTCCTTTAGGGATGAAATTATCATACTTCAGCTCGGCCTGACATTCTTCATCGTCTATAATTGCTCCTTTAAATACCTCGTCATTGGTTAAGCATTCTATAATTTGCTGGTCATCGTCGAACACTCGCAGGTTGGTGATCATATCAAGGACTGAGGGCCTGAAAAGCAATTCAACGGAGCATCGATTATTAGTAGGTACAAGCCTAGCGGCTGATGTGGCCAACAAGTCAGCTGCTGCATTTTTTAGTCTTGGAATTGATATAATATTAAATGCATCAAAACATTTGAGTAGGTCCCATACCTCATTTTGATAAGCTTTTAAATGAGGAGAAATACAATGCATTTGATTCCGAATCTATTTGACGATTATTTTAGAATCTCCAAAAAAATTTAGATTACTTACCTTTAATTCGATTGCTTTCCTCAAACCCCGCACCAACGCTTCATACTCAGCCGTGTTGTTTGTGCATTCAAACTCTAATCTACATTAAAGAAAATGTTTATTATTCTCGGGGTCAATCAGGACACAGCCGACCCCTGACCCTTCTAACGTTTTAGAGCCATCAAAAAACAATGTCCAGAAATCACTAACTACTGCATGCGAATCTACTCCTACTGCTAAGTTTACTATGTTACAGTAGATTTCATCAGCCTGTGAAAATCGAAGGAGATCAGGCAGGGTGTCTGACATGTTGCTGGCTTCTTCTGCTTGGTAATTTCCTGGTTCCAACTCAATAAAATAATTTCCCAACACATAATCCACTGGTTCATTCTTCTCCTCAAGTCGAGTAACGTTGTATTTCATGTGAGGGTCCCTCAAAATCTTAATTTGGTTTGGGCTTCCTTTACATGGCAGCCACAGATGTGACCAATCAGAGGCAAAATATCCGTTTAGTTTCGCTGACCAGTCTCTGCTAAGGACAAGCCCATAAGCGTCTGGTATATCGGCCACCACGATATCAATGACTTGGCACACTTTATCATTTGACGACATGCGGACTAGGACATCCTCCATCTCACCAATTACCTTTACATCCATCCTGTCCAACTGGACAACTCTCCAAGTGGATGGCTTAGGCTGCCCATTTATCCTTTTACAGGCTGATATTAGCATGACATTAACTGAAGCCCGTGAGTCTACCAGGCAATTATGTACGTTGTGATTAAAAATTTCAAAAGTGAGGAGGAAAGGTGGATGTTTTCTCTTAGACTTACCTCCAATGCTGGTTTCTCCGATTTCTTCTTCCTCTTTAGGCAGATTGTCAGCGGGAAGCCTCTCATTCGATGCTTCAAGCGCTTTCAACAGTCTTTCCTTTTGCTGCGGCACTTTACACATTTCAAATAGTGAAACATTTGCCTTTACCTTCTTTATATCTTCCATGATGTCATAATCCATTTGCGGTTCAATGGGGTGCGGTTTATCAGCATTCATTTTTTCTTCATTGGGCTTGGCCAGCATATCATTCTGCCTAGGATCTTGGCTGGTAATGGTGAATTCAGGAATTTTATCAGCTGCGGAATTATTTTGAAATTTCTTAACATTTTTCTGCAGCCTTTTGATCTTTGGGAGTATGAGACTGTCTTCTTTAATCGTCCCTTGGCTCCTTGTTGTTACGTTGGTTTCCATGACGTCCTTGTAGCCCCAATTCTTTTCCTCTTCGGCATCGAATAATGAAACAGAATTCCACAGAACCATGGTCTCCTCTTCTTGTTCTTTCGTTGAAGTGGTACTGTCCTTTTTCTCTTCATCTCCATCGTCTGTTAATTTAGAATCCCACAGCTGATTCATAACTAACGTCATTGAGTTTATCCATTGAGGACAATTCTTTTCAGAGTGGGGCTGTTGGTGGAATGTGCAAAAATTGTCCATTCCTACCTCTGTTAAATTCATAGATGCTAAATTGTGTGGAGGAGGTTGGGACTGATTGTTGTCCTCTCTTTTCTTGTAATAAGGCTTGTAGAATTTTTGAGTTTCCTTCTCTTTTTCCAAGTCTATGATTTTGTTAGAAAGCTTCTGCATCATTTTTGACATATTTTCAAAATCTGGTTATTTCTCTTCCTTAGGCTTAGTGAACAATAAGGCTTTCCTTCCCACACCTTTCTCTCCTGACTGTTCTGGATAATCTTCGATACTTTCTCTTTCAGCCTCCACTATTTCCACCTCTTCATAGGTTTCCGCCAAAGTAGGCTTGGCCTTTATTTTGGCAAACATGGCCAACTCTAGGCCTAAAGCTGAGGTATAATATTCAATCAGGACCTTGTCTGAAGGTCTGTCAGTTTCAGAAAAATTCTTGAGATATGCTGCAAATCTTTGAGTAAAGCTATGCACCTTTTCCTTTCTCTCTCTTTTCAAGGAACATAGTCCTTTAATAAGAGTTGCATGAGTCTTCTGAGCTGCATACTTACTTCTAAAGATCCTTTCAAAGGTATCCCAATTGTGGATAGAGTTTGCAGGCAAACCAAAATACCATGATGCTGCAACTCCTTTAAGGGTGTGCGGCAAAAGTCTGCAAACTACATCCTCATGCTCCCCAGCCCTTAGCCCTTCTATCGCCAAATAAAAACTTTGCAGGTGGTCATCTACTAGTATCTTCTCACTTGGGTCGAATTTGGGCAGCATATTTTCAAAGGACTGAGGTAAATCATGTAGCGGAGGTGTTAGGTTTAAAGGCGATCTGGCTCTCCAGGCAGGTGGTGGATTCGGTGGGTTGGGTGGTTGACTGGAATTAACGCCTGCCATGAGTCTGGGTGGTGAGTGGGGAGGTGAGCAAATAGGAGTGTGAGTAGGAGAACTGTGAGGAGTATCTGGGCCCTCTTGATTCAAAGGCAGTACAACTTCCTGTAAGGTTGTTTCTACAAGCTCTTCCCAATCCCCAACCAACATTGAGTCTTCCAAAATAGGACGATCCTTCCGTTTATATTCCCTTCTGGGCAATTCAGGGATGATCGGCAATCCTCCAATCTTATTCACATATGCCCTAGTGTGTCTTCTCAAATTATTAACAACTTCGTTATCAACATAAAACAAATGTTCTTTACTTCTTTCTTCCGGAATTGGATTATGAAGCCCACTGCTTTTTGAACTGTTACCGGTGGAATAATCTTGGGAAAATGGGTTTCCTCGGCCAGCCATGCACTGGTGGCCCTCCTTCTAGCGCCAGTTACTGTAGAGGCCTGGAAATTCGCAGGCAACAACAGCAAGGGATTCTCCCCAGTCAACGTTCCCAACTAGCCCGTGACTGTTTGGTGTAGGGAATCCGTCCGGTTTGCGGTCTGGCTACCGTAGGTCAAGTAACAAAAACAAAGGTTTTATCGGTTGCGGCCCGGTCCACCGTGTGTATTTTTTGTATTTTTGACTTAAATGATCATATGCACGTGCCTAATTAACAATGCAGGGTGATAAAGATGCAAAGAGTAGTCACAATGTGATGCGCAGGTTCTTACCTCTCGTCTTAGAACTCACAAGCATCCAAATCACATATATGCAAGAAAATAAATACTAACTAAACTATCTCTAGAGAGCTGGATTAATTCATGAGTAATGCAATACTGTTCATGTGTTATGGCAAATCACAGATAGTTGTTCTTATAACCAAACATATAAACATGAATAAACGTATACATGATAAGATAGCTCATCAACAGTTAAAAACCCGGTTACTCATGGTGGAAGACATCATAAAATATACTAAAGAACATTCAAACAAGAACATAGGTTCAGGAAGTTAGAATGCTCTCACAGTTAATGAGACACAGTTGAAAACAAAATAGTTCCCATTCAACATTGCTCATTTAATCACATCGATACATTCCACATGGCTCTTTCTCCAGTAGGCAAAAGTTGTAGTATATAGTTGTAAAACGAAATAGTTCCTCTTACAAGCATTAGTTTACAAGTTTTTTCCAGGGAAAAAGCCCCTGTAAGTTATAACTTTCAAATATTTAAACTATAACAGCAGATCGTTTGGGATGCCTCCCCCAAACGCGTGACCTTTCGGTCCGTCCTGGCGTTTCATATCCTCATTTTATTTTGTCTGTATGCATTCATGATCTGACTATTAACAAACAAATCTTTCGGGTCTGTGCCTTTGTCGCTATTCATTTTGTCTTTTCCTTTGCTTGTCCCCCTTGCGACCCTACCGGTTTCAGTTTGATCTTTGTCAAAACTGTCAAGCTAGGCCTTCACGCCGTGGTCACCCCAACAGTCCCTTGAGTTCTACCTGCAATCAATTACTGTGCATCATTCGCTGGGATTGCATTTTAAAACAAAACGTTAAATTCTATCAATCAAATGGATGCTCAACAAGAAAGATCATGCGTTGCATTACTGTTAACACGACAGGGTAGACTTATCCACAGCCGCATAGGCGGGTTTTAACAGGCGATGGGCGCCGCAAAATGCTTAAGCACGTCGGAGTCGGAAGAGTCAAGACCTAAGCTGCGGGTGGGAAAACTTCAAATCGGAAGTCGGAAAGACAACAACATCGGAAGCCAAATGCTTCGCATAGCCACAACGGCGGAAAAGAAAAGACTACGGACAGACGACTCAAAGACCAACACGCATCGGAGGGCGGAGTGCTTTATACTTCAGGTGCTTAGCTGCTTTGGGAGCCGCAACGGCGGAAGATCAAAAGGTTAGAAACATGCGACACGCATTGGCGGGCGAAGCACTTTTCCTTCTGGGTAGCTAGCTGGTTTGGGAGCCGCAACGGCGGAAGCAAAACAGACAACAGCCTCTGATCAAGTAAAATTGCTAAGTGTTTAAAAAAAACTTTAAAAATTCGGCAACGATTGAAACTGCTTCACCTCCGGAACATCCTTTTTCAAAGACACTTGACCCGATTCATCTTTAACTCAGCAAAACAAATTCTAAAATCTGTGATCCACACCAATTCCAAACACAAGCAACTTCCGAAAACAGGACGAGAGTTAATCTTCAACAAATCGTTCAAAATTAAAGCATGACCCAGAAAACATTCAAGGATCAAACGATTAAAAACAACGCAAAATTATGAGGAGGGGACCAAAATTTAAGAAATTTGGGGAAAATAGTTGCAGCTGCCACACGAGGGTACTTCATGCTAGCCAAGCACATTATAATTTTGGACATCATGTAAATATGCAATTTAATTAAAATACCCACAACCAGCTATGTCAATGCAACATTAAGGAGATGTGGGCATGATTTCCTAAGGATAAGGGGGGGGTATTCAAACCTTTGAGCCAATGGGAAAAAGCCAAATGTTAAAGGGAGAACCCATCAAAACTGTCAACTACCCATTTCTTGTATTTTTCCCCAATCATTTATTTCTGCCAGAAATTGGTTGAGGTAGTTATTGCATGGGAATGGGAAGAGTATGGGCAAAATTCGAATTGGGCAGAGTACCCATTTTGACTCCTTGGGCAAGTAAAAACCCAAAAAAATCTGCCCATTCCAGCATGCATTCACGTTTTCATCTTTCCTCACGTTTTTATGGAGCTGCTTGACGTTTTTCATCTTTCCTCACATTTTTGGGGAGTTGCTTGACGTTTTTCATCATCCATCCTTCATTCACATTGAGCTCTCACGCAACTGAACCTTCCTGGATTTTTACCCTTCATGTTTTCAGTTGTTTCCTCATTTTTCCATGCCCAGGAAATTCATTATTTGGTTGTTGAGTGAATGGCTAGTAAGGATTCACGATTTTGGGGTTCATAGTAGTCAATTTGCCTCATGCAATGCCCATAATCATTGATGAGTTTGAATTACTCACCTAGGGGTCGATTTACCCATTTTACCAATATGTTTTTGGTTGCAAGACATTTTTCCTCAACCCAAAATTTTGTATCTTATTGTGTGTGCATATTTTTCCTTGGTCTCAACTAGTTTGGAGTGGAATTGGGTTTGAACTAGCTTGATAAACCTAGCATAGGAAGGAACCTCATAGATAGATCTAGAGGGGTTGGTTTTCTTCTTTGCACACCCTGAAGAGAACTGGGAGGGAAGGCATAGCCTGAGGGACTGTGTAGCAGAAAAGGGGATGCTTCCTTGTGTTGGGTGTGTAGATGTTTTAGAAGCCAAGCCATATCTGGTGCAGGTGTCCATAGCTCTATGGTTGAGATCACTAGCTTAGTAGTTCAACCTTTCCAACTCCTTAGCATCATGATAAACCCAAATTTAGTTTTGGCTTGGCTAAATTTTGTTATGTCTTTGGCTATGTGTGAGCCTATTGTAGTTCCCTTATTCCTGGTGGGAATCATTCCCATCTCGGGGGTGGTAGTGCTGCTGAGAGATTGATGAGCACATTGGCCTATGGTTGGGTGGAACATTCAAGCGATGTAGCTGGTTGCGGGACAACGCATTTTCAATATAAGTATTTCTTGTGTATTTGATTTTCTGCAACTGTATCTATTTGCTTGATAAATTATGATGAATATGATGTGTTGAAATGATATTGCTTCCACTGTATAATTGCAATTGTAATGCATCTATGTATGTTAGTTCAATGCATTTTTATATCAGGTTATGGGGCTTCAGATTGCCCGGATTTGTTAGCAGAAATGTCACGTTCTCTCTCTGGTAGAGGGGTGAGGAGGTGACAACCCTGGTAGGTATTCAATTATGTTCAGTTATGCTCTGATTACCATCAATTAGATCACTCTGAGTCATCCTAGCGCCAGTTTCCATGATTTAAGGGAGGTAGGGTGCCTTTTCTCACCTACCTACATCAGTTAACTGATTTTGAATTGAATCAGTGATCCGATGTTGCATTTGTGAGCTCTAGTGGTGATTTTCCCACACAGAGTTAACATCGGAGTCAGTTTGAGTTGGTGAATTCAAATCCTCCCAAAGGCATTCGAATTCTTCCTATTGTATTATTGTTGTATTACGAATACATTAATGATTATTCTTGTATTGTTATGCTGACCATTTTTTTCCTCATGTGTGTGTAACTTCTGCCATGAATCTATTGATCAGTTTTCACTAAATAGTCTCTCTCTTCTACAACCTGCATTCTCCATTGAATCATTTAGGCCCGAGAATCCTATTCTTCATTAAAATTAACACTTGTCACACAATCAACATTGAAAATGATCGATTTTATGAACGCTAAATAACATTATACATTTATATTTCCCATTAAATGCAGGTTATTCAAAGATAAGGTACTTCTAAGTGAGAATGACTTGCCTGATAGCTGTAAAGAGGCAAAGAAAATGTTGCATGTTGAGTATATAGCATATCATGTGTGATTGAATGATTATATTATATATAGAGGCGAATATGTAGAGAAAGAGATATGTCCAAAATGTGGGCATGACAGGTACTATGAATCAAGAAACTACTATAAAGCACATGGTCTTCCTCATAAGATATTGAGCCACATGTCTATAATCCCAAGGATCTAAAGGCTCTTTTTTGCAAAGAATTAGCTATGTTGCAGGGAAGGTATGCCTTGCACTGAAGTGAATCAGGAATTATGTGAATTCCAACAAATTCAATAGCCATGAAGCATATAGAGGATACATAGCTCGATAATTTCAAGGATGAAGTACAGAGCCTTCGGTTGAGCATAGCCATGGATGGTGTCAACCTATATTCCCTCGAAGACACCAACTATTTTGTTTGGCCTGAAATAGTGGTAAATAACAATATCCCCCCACGGTTTTCTATGAATAATGAACGTCTTATGATGGCTTTTATAGTTCATGGTAGAAGACATGTGAAGACTATGAATGTTTACCTGCAACCATTGATCAACGAATTGAAGGAATTATGGGAAGGTATACATGTATACGATTTGTCAAGACCCATCCCAACATAGAGGAGTTTTACATTGTATGGCATATGTGGATACACCACACATCATTATATGGGATTAGGAGTTTTATTTGGTAAACATGTTGCTTGATTTGTTTATATTCGTAACAATATCTTTTGGCATATTTAATTCAGCGGGACTATATTTCTCTTCAACACTAGTGTGCTTACTATACCATAACACCACAAGTTTTGTAACAAAAGGGTATCGTGGATGTAATTTTGTGGACCTTCTATGAAGGTTAGGTGGTCTAGCCACATACTAAATCCGATGTACAACTGCTCAAGAGTATTCCTGGCAAAATACCACCCTTATAAAACAACAACATCTACTTTCAATGGTAAACCAAAGAACCCAAAGGCCTGAAATTATGACTATGTGTTTGTGTGTGTGTGTGTGAAAATCAACATCAAACTAATGATACATTCCAAATATACATCTTGAGTCCAATGAATTCTATGGCATAGTTTGTACACCTTCGGAACTAGAGGCATCACTACCTTTGCAAGCAGAGGTAGAGGCGTCGACACCTCCACTAGTAAAGGCATCAATACCTTTCCCAGGAAAAAAATTATACTGAAGAGCATCATAGACATCTCCATGAAGATGAGTCTCACCTGCTAAGACCATCCTATCTAGAGATGAGGTGGGTGAAATAGGATATGGTGGATGGTCGGATCAGTGAGGAGGAGGGGATGGTCAATCAACCTGTGGATGAATTGAAAATGTTGGTGGGTCTAATGGGTGTAGAGGAGTAAATAATGGTCGGTCTTCATGGTGAGGAAGAGGAGGAGGAGGTGGATGAGACATTGAGGATTTCTCCTCATGGTGAGGAGGAGGAGGAGCCCTCATCAGATGTATAATCCTCCTTCGGCCTCCAAGAATATGGAGGGATGGATGCACTGATGTTATACTACATCAAAAAACTCATATCATGAGGAACCATCCTTCATAAATATACAAGTTTAGGGTCTCACATGATCTCCTACACCTATACAAGATGGAATATTCATTGAGGCAATAATGAAGACAACTTGTTTGCCATATCCTATTGAAACTTATCATCTAGCCTAGGTAGTAGGCTGAGTCTAAGAAATGAAAGCAACTTAAGCTCATGCATATCCTCATGAGCCTTAATGGGTGGAGGCCCATCCCCATCATATGCGCTAATGTTTGCAAAATATATAGTACACAACAATAATTAGAAATTTCATTAAACATTTTAAAGACAGTGTAGAATGAATTTCATTTGCATTAAGTAAGACAATAAAATGCAACTAGATTAATTTAAACATAACACTAATATTACCTCTATCATTTGGTGGCTCAACCTTGGTGAAAAATATGTTGTGACATGCTCTCCAGTCCAACCATGCATAGGGATATGGCATAAGGTCCAATTATGGTCCTCCTCATTGGCTTTCATCCCCAACACCTCTGATGTGATCGTCATTGAAAACTTTGGTTGCCCCGTCTTGGAAAACATCTCTCCCCACATATGAATCCACACCACGTTCATCTCCCTAGGACGGCGGCATTCAAATGATGTCCTCGTGGGTGAAAACCTCTCAAAAAAGAAACTAAAAATCTCTAAACCAAAAGCGAAGTTGACCCTCCCCTCAATTTGTGCTTGATATTGATCTAGAGTAAAAAAAACCGCCACAAAAAAATGGCATACCCCCTATTGCATCTAGGTCTTCGCACTAAAGAATCTATATAAAATAAAAGAGGGAGACTATGTGCTGCCCATTAGTGGTGAGATGTACGATGGTTATTGCCAATAATAAGAGGCACCTAACCTCCTTTGCATTGGAAGAAGAAATTTGTAGTTGTCCACTACACACCTAAAAATCAACAAGATTAGTAACATGCTCTTTGATATATCTCTTAGAATAAGTGAGACGACTCACTGCTTCATCACTGGATAGGACATCAAGGAACTGGGGAAAATTCTCCCTCTCCTAGATAGTTAGTGATGAAGTAAATGTTCTCCTTAGTGGGATGGAATCATTGATTGAGACCAGGACGAAATAATTGTCTACGTTAATCCTAATGACAAAATCAACTATGCCAACAAAGTTGACTTCCCCTCAAGAAATGTATCCTCCTATTAGAACTTCAGGAAGATGACAACCATCAATAGGTCTTGTGTCTAATCAATAAAAGGGGCAAGGGTAAAAATCCATCTACCTATCTCTCACCTCCCATTCCTATACGACAATGTATAGGTTAACCCGCGTCTACTGCTGCAAATGGGCCTCTCGCAACTGACATCTTTGATTCACATATAGAATCAATTAGTATCATAAACAAACATAAAGATTTCATTAAATGATCATGTTATTTATTAACATCAAATAATAATTTTTTTCTCAAAATAAATGAATTTAACATGCTATGCGCCTAAATTACAATAAAGCACCATGATCGGTGCTCTTTTAATTCAAGTGCATCACAAACAGTATGCTACATTAACACAAACGCATCGAGTACATAAATAAAACAAATTTAAATTTAAATCATATGGAAATTTGATGCATTACAAGGATATAAACACAATCGACGGTGTGCTACGTCGACCCTAGTGTTCCGAGTGTCGATTTATTTTTTATTTTTAAAACAATGTGCTTTTATATACAGTGCACCGGTGCATGTGTTCTTTTAAAATGCACCGACAAGATTTTATATATCTTAAAAATGGTGCTTCCATCAATAGGAAGCACCAACGCAGTGTCAACATGTCAACACACTGTAAACGATGCTCAAACCCTTTTAGAGAACACCATAGTAGGAGCACCTATTTCTGAGTTTTATAATTATTTTTTATTGTCGTCATGGAGTGCCTATTATACACCAGCACACCAAATGGTCGATGCGTACTTGTTAACAAAGTGCACCGGTTAACATGGTGGGTTTTATTTATTTATTTATTTAGGGTGGCAGCATTATCAAAAAATATCTCAAGCACCGCCAACCAGTTCTCTATGTGTTTACTAGCACTTGTGTGTGTGTTTTACTAAAGTGCACTGGTAATATTTTATAAATCTTAAAATCGATGGTTGAATAAATAGGAAGCACCGGTGCAATATTAACACGTCAGCACACTGTAAATAGTGCTCAAACCTTTTTAGAGTGCATCACAGTAGGAGCACCTCTTTATGAGTTTTATAATTATTTTTTATTGGCATCATGGTGTGCCTATTAAATGTCAACAAATCGAATGATCAGTTCATACTTGTTAACAAAGCGCCCCAATTAACATGGTGATTTTTTTGGGTATATTTAACGCCGTGGTGCGTCTAAAAATATCTCAAGCACTGCCAATTAGTGCTCCATGTGTTTGCTAGCACCGATGTTTGTGTTCTACGAAAGTAAAATGAAAAATATTTTATAAATATTAAAAATGGTGCTTCCATCAGTAGGAGGCACTAGTGTATTGTGGACATGTCAATGCACCATAAATAGTGCTGAAACCTTTTTAGAGAAAAAACATAGTAGGAGTAGCTCTTTCTGAGTTTTGAAATTATTTTTTATTGGCATCACGATGCACCTGTTAAACGTCAGTGCACTAGATAGTTGATGCATTCATGTAAACAAAGCGCACTAGTTAAGGTTGTGAATTTTTTGTTTAAATTTAGTTTGGAGGTGTGTCTAAAAATATCTCAAGCACCGCATAATTGTGATCTATGTGTTTACTAGCAACGATGCGTTATAATAATATATCAAACCTCTAACAGTGCACTATTGTTTTTTAAATGAACTGATTATCAGTGATAAGAAAAAAATATTTTAAAAAATTGGCGATGTGTTATGATTTGTATAACGCAATGTGCACACAATGTAATACACATTGAAACACAATACTCATGGTGCACACTGTAAATTTATAGGGTGCACCGGGTCACGGTGTGAGCCAAATGACTCGAACACACTACACATGTTTTTATTTTATTTTCTTAAAGAGAAAATAAAGCTCAATTTTAATTTTCAATCCGCTAAAAATTCAAATTAGGAGGTAACAAATAGTTTACGTAGTCACTTGTGTGTTGGGGAGGCATGGTTGCGATGTACACCAAATTTCAAAATTTTCCCACCATTTGGAAAAATTCAAAACCCACTCACCAAACAATGGAAGAGAGCAATGCCACCATATGGAGCACTGATGGCGAGGTGCATGAACATGGAAAGTACGACAATGGTGCTTAGGAGCTCAAAAGCATTGTAGATGGTAAAAATTGTTTTTTATGTCAGTAATTTTTTTTATTTAACCCTGTTACTGTGCATGTGAAACCTAAGTGTGCCAATGTGGTTATTTGAAATGACTACACCCAAAAAAAAAATGATAAGTCAACCTAATCCAATGCCCTACACCATTTGTTTACCCTACTTTGAAGTTTTCAGTTTTCGAATCGGTTACACATTAGTGCGCCTAAGTAAGTTAAATGCAATGGATGTAGAAATGTAATTTTTTTTTCACTTGATGGTGTTTCGAACTATGGTGCCACATGGTTTATGCACACACCATGTCATAGTCAGGCAGGTGCGTTTTTGTATGTATAAAAGCATTGAAAAAAACATGCGCTGAAAGCTTCACCCACCCGCCTCTGCTAGTGACCTCTGTTATAAGCGAATATTTGTAGAGGAGAATCTGCTATAACCTTCTCTACAGGGCCTTTTTCTTATAGTGTATATTAATTCTAATAATAATGAAATTGTAGTTCGCTTACCCAACTTACCATATACTTGCACATTATGATCATATGTGCATAGGAGGTATTACATGAAAATTATATAGAGAAGTGTGGAAGGAACTAGTTCAATTTTTTTGTTGTTATGGGTGCTAAAATGACTTGATCTAAAGGAGAGTTTTAAAGTTAACATTGTCTAGGTCAAACAATAATTAGGTTAAGGTCATTGATGGGTTTACTATTGGTGGTTTTATGGGCCCATGGTATTGGATGTGATTAAGCATATTTAAAGTCTTATACAACTCTATTGTAGCCTCAAATGACCAATTCTTTGGTTGGATTGGCCAAGGGTAATAAAAGCTATATCTTGGGTGTTGTTTTTCCTCATAAAGGACTTCTAAGGTAAAAATCTATTGTTTATCTTGTGGCTTCTTTATGTTTTGTTATTTCTCTCTACATACTCGCTTTTTACATATATTATCGTAGCAAGGTTGACTTAGACTCTCTCATGAGAGTGATCTAATTCTCAGGAGCCATGGATAGAGTTATTGGATGGAATTTGGTGATGGAAAAGGATTAACCTATCCATGAATAAGAAGATTGATTACTTAAATACTTGGAAATATTAGAGATCAATTGTGAATCTAGTTGATTATGAGATTTGAATGTGGATTTGTTATTGAAGACGATGGTGAATATGTTGATGTAATTGTAACTTCAGAATGTATTCACTTGTATTTCTTATGTATTGTAACCCGATGTTTATTCTGGGATGTGTCTGTAATGTAATTGAGTCATGTCATGCCTCGATTTTCCGATCGGGAGTTTCTATAATGTAAACAAGTCATGTCAAGTCATTATGGGTAACCCTCCTATTGGTCAAGGGTTAAAGTCCCCGCAGTTCCGGGGCACTAGGGTTATTAGACTCTCCTAGAGAAGTCGGCCCTAGTAGGTTATTGTCAAGTTGGGAATTAGTATGAATAGAGAGTGAGCCTCTCTATTTATCACACACTCACTCACACTCAGTTGTAGCGCATAGCTGAGGAAGAATAAGACACTGGGGCTAGGAAGAAAGAGGCTACTCCTATCGGGAGATCATCTTACTGTTTTGGGGTTTTGCTTTTGGTGTTGATTCTACCTCTGAGGAAGCTGCGGGGTTTTCTCCATTTATGGTTTCCCCGAGGAAAAACACTTTGTTCATTGTCTCTTGTGTTTGATTGTTGTGCTTGTTATTCTCTCAGTTAAAAGATCCTAATACAATGCTAACTTAATGTTAAAAATCTAACATGGTATCAGAGCTAACCTGAGAAGAAGACACTATGCAGTCGAAAAATAGGGCTTCCTACTTTGTGGATCTCTCTCCATAGATTTTCAGCAAAAGAAGGTTGGACTAACTCTCCTCTCTAGGGCGCTTCTTTCTGTCGAAGCAGAAACCAATTCTGAGCTTTTAGTTTTGGACCCGACACTGCTGCTAGAAATTAGGGCTTTCCACAGAAGTGGAATTTTTCAGTGAGCCCAGGCCTGGATTGATCTCCTCCTCAAAATCAAAGTTTAGAGATCAAGATCAAAGCATTTGGTTGGACAGAACTCCAGAAAAGCCAAACCCTGATCTGCTCTTGAACCAGCACTGCAGAATTTCAGCTCCAAATCCAAATCCGACATCTTAACCTGGTAAGATCTAGATCTTTTGTATTTCCATTTGAGGTTCTCAGTTAAGATGTCTCATCATTCCAAGCTTGATGAAAAGCTTGAGGGAGCTGATAACTTTCGAGCCTGGAAGTATAGGATCTCCCTAGTCCTGGAAGAAAATGAGTTGGACTCCTACATCAATGAGGAGGTTCTAGTTCCAAAGAGAAATGAGGCTAAGGCCTTACACAAGAAGAAGTTGGTTATGGCAAAGAGGATTATTGTTGATTCAATCAAAGATCACCGCATACCATAGGTGTCCTCCCTAAAGACACCTAAAGCTATGTTTGATGCCCTAACCAAACTGTTTGAATGAAAGAACATAAACAGGAAAATGAATTTAAGGAACCAATTGAAGAATGTGAAGATTTAGAATGCAGAGACCATCCAGTCTTACGTCATAAGAGTCTCTCAGATCAAGGAACAACTAGAAGCAGTATATGAAGAAGTGGAAAATGCAGAGATTGTAATGACCACCTTGAATGGTCTCCTTAGGACATGGGACTCTTTCATTCAAGGGATCTGTGCCAAAAAGAAGTTAGTCAAGTTCAACAGACTTTGGGAAGAATGCTCACAAGAAGAAGCTCGGATAGCAGCTCGAGAAGAAAAGATGGGAAGTGAAGATCAAGCTCTCATAGTTCAATCCAAGAAACCCAGAAGTGACCATCATCATCATCATTCTAAAGGTAAGCACTCCTCCTACAAGAAATCTCAACTCAGATGTTATACTTGTGATGAAATAGGGCACTTTGCCAGAGATTGTCCTAGAAACAAAAGAAACTCTCACAAGAAGAAAAACAACAAGAGAAGACATCATGCTCATGCTACAAAAGGTGATGAACCTTCCTCAAAGAGAAACAAGCAAGAAAGCGATGATTCTTCAAGTGATGAAGAATATGTTATGATTTTCGCTCTCACGGGAAACATTACACAAGGAATCAATGATTGGCTTATAGATAGTGGGGCTTCCAAACATATGACGGGATTCAAAGAGTCTTTTGTGAGACTGTCAGAACATGAATCACCTCACAAGGTGAATCTCAGAGATGACTATCGGTATCCAATAAAAGGTAGTGGGGAATCCTCCTATAAGCTAGACTCTAGAAAGTCCATGAAGATGAAGGATGTATTGTTTGTACCAGGACTCAAGAAGAACCTCATCTTCATATATGCATTAGATGCAAAAGGTTTGAGGGTTGCATTTGTAGATGGCCAAGTTCTCATGTGGCCAAAAGGAAAGACCTTCGATGATGCAGTAGTGATTGGGGAACAAGAGGGAGGTCTATACAAATTGAAGAGACATCTAGAACAAGCCTTGATCCATGACACAGTAGAGCCAAATGAACTTTGGCATAGAAGGCTTGCACATATGCATACAGAGCACTAGCACTTGCAAGCAAAGCTGTTGAAGGTCTTCCAGAAATTCAAGCAAAACATGATGGAGTCTACAAAGGATGTGCGAAAGAAAAGAATACAAAGAAGACATTTCCAAGTAGCGAGAGCAAGGCAAAATGAATCTTGGAAATCATCCACTCTGATGTATGCAGACCAATGTCATCAAGTTCACTAAGAGGGCATGTATACTATGTTTCTTTCATTGATGAATTTTCTAGGAAGACATGGATTTACTTCATGAAGAACAAAGATGAAGTTTTCAGCAAGTTTAAGGAATTCAAAGCCTTGATCGAGAACCACACTGAAAAGAATATCAAGACTTTTCGATCAGATAATGGCGGAGAATTCACATCAAATGAATTCAAAGAGTTATGCAAAGACTTAGGGATTAAGAGGGAGTTGTCCACTCCATATAATCCATAAAAAAATGGGATTGCAGAAAGGAAGAACATAACTATCATGGAAGCTGCAAGAGCTATGCTTCATGATCAAGATCTTTCAATGCATTTATGGGCAGAAGCTGCTAGAACAACGTTGTATGTACAGAACCATACTCCACACAGAGTACTCAAGAACAAGACACATGAAGAAGTCTTTTCCGTCAAGAAACCAGAAGTCATCCATCTCAGAATATTCAACTGTCTAGTGTACATACACATTCCAAAAGAGAAGAGGACAAAATTAGATCCTTCAGGAAAGAAGGGTATATTTGTGGGATACTCTGAAAGCTCAAAGGCTTACAGAATATACTTCCCAGGATTCAAGAAGATCGACATCAACAGGGATGTGACATTTGATGAAGACTCATCTTACAACAAATCTGGAAAGAGACCCGCTGAAGAACCTAAAGTAGCAGAAGCACCCAGAATTCATGATACAAAAATGAACAAAGAAACTCAAGAAGAAGATCGAGAATTTGAAGAACCTCAAGAACCTGTAGATCCACCTCAGGAGAAGAATCCTCATTAGAAGAAACCTGCTTGGGTATGAGAAGCTATCCAAGGTGCAAAAAGATATGGGGCTCCAGAAGAGAATCACAGAGAAAGAAAGAAAACCAGGTCCTACTCTGGTTATGTAGCATTATTATGTGATTTTATCGATAAAGAAGCAACAAAACGGAAAGAATGGAAGGATGCTATGATCGAAGAATATCAATCAATCATGAAGAATGATATTTGGGATGTTGTCCCAAGACAAGAAAGGAAGTCTGTTGTAACTTCCAAATGGATCTACTAGATCAAGCATGTTGCAGACAGTAGCATAGAAAAATATAAAGCAAGATTTGTTGCTCGTGGTTTATCCCAGAAAGAAGGAATAGATTATGAAGAAACTTTTGCACCTGTAGCTAGATACACTTCCATCAGATTAGTACTTGCTCTGGCTGCAGGGATGAAATGGAAGATACACCAAATGGATGTCAAGACTGCTTTCTTGAATGGTGTAGTGGAAGAGGAAGTGTATGTGGAGCAGCGACTCGGTTTTGAGACACATGACAGGGAGTCTCATGTATGTAGATTGAAGAAAGCCCTGTATAGTTTGAAACAGGCACCCAGGACATGGTACGGCAAAATTGACAGCTTTCTATCGAGTTTGGGCTTTACCAAGAGTAAAGCAGATTCCAACCTTTACTACAAGGTTGAAGATGACAACCTAGTGATGCTCCTACTGTATGTAGATGATCTGTTTGTAAGAGGTATGGATGGGTTGACTGTTGATACGAAGAGGAAGCTTGCTGCCAAGTTCGAAATGAAGGACTTGGGTATGATGCATTATTTTCTAGGCATGGAGGTGTGGTAGAATGCAAATGGAATTTCCCTAGGACAAGGGAAATATACGGTAGAGATCTTGAAGAGATTCGGGATGATGGACTACAAGGCCATGACCACACTTATGGCATCGAACCTGAAGCTATTGAGTGATGCTTCATCAGAAGTAGTTGATGCTACGATGTATCGTCAGATGATTGGGTCCTTGATGTACCTTACAAATACGAGACCGGATATTTCCTTTCCTATGAACACCTTGAGCCAGTTCCTGACAAATCCGAGACATGTTCACTTGATTGCTGCAAAGCATATTCTAAGGTACCTAAGGGGTACAGTTGATTATGGGCTCAAGTATGAGGTGAGTCAGAAGATTAACCTGGAGGGTTAAGTTGATTCAGATTGGGCAGGCAATGCCATTAATAGGAAGGCGACACTTCCGGGTGTTGCTTCAGTATGGGATCAGGTGTGATCTCTTGGTTTAGCAAGAAGCAATCCTATGTGGCACTAAGTACAGCTGAAGCAGAGTATGTCGCAGCTTGTTCAGCTAGTTGTGAGGCAGTATGGCTAAGGAAGCTACTGTCTGATTTATTTGATCTCCAGTCGAATGCTACTTGTATATATTGCAACAACCAGAGTTGTGTGAAGTTGTTGGAGAACCCGGTGTTCCATGACAAGTTGAAGCATATCGAGATCAAGTATCACTATATCAGGGATATGGTGTAGAGAGGAGCAGTGAAGCTCCAGTATGTTGCGATAGATGAACAGATAGCTGATGTGTTGACAAAGCCATTAGCCAAAGTGAAGTTTGAGTACTTCAGGGAGAAGCTTGGTGTTCTCCATATCGAGGTTCCTTCCAAGGAGAAGTGACCAGTCTGTGAGCCATTCTAACATGGTGAGAGGATCGGTTCCTTCCATGGTCAGATGTAAGGGCTGAGCCATTCTGTCATGGTGAGAGGATTGGTTCCTTCCTTGTCAAATATGAGTGCTGAGCCATTCTGATATGACTGTAGGATTGGTTCCTACACGATCAGATATAAGGGTTGTTGCCATTCTTTGAATGGAGGTGCCTGGTCAATTACCAGGAATACTCAGTCTAGGACTAAGGGCCTTTATGATATGACTATGAGATGTAGTCTTACATGATCAGATGTGAGTGCATGGCCATTCTGATGTGATTGAGGGATTGGTTCCCACTTGATCAGATATAAGGGTTGATGCCATTCTCTGGGAGAATGGAGGCACCTGGTCAGTTACCAGGAAAGCTCAGTCTGGGACTGAGGGCCATTCTAATATGACTGTGGGATGTGTTCTCACATGATCAGATATGAGTGCTGGGCCATTCTGACGAGTCAAGGTCAGATGTAAGGGCTGGGCCATTCTGACATGGTGAGGGGATTAAGTTCCTCTCATGGTCAGATGTGAGTGCTGGGCGTGCCTTTTTTACAAGTCAAGGTCAGATGTAAGTGTTGGACAGGCCATTCTGACTTAGGGTCAAATATAAGCGCTGAAGAAGACCTACATGGAGGCTAGGCCTACACCCAACATGAAAAAGGGCTGGCTCTGTCGAACTTCCTGTGATGAGAAGAATCATGAGATACCACCCGTGATGATCTAACAGTGATGATCCAGATCCAGTGATGATCCAGATCCAGTGATGATCCGGATCCAAAGATGAAGATGAATTGAATATGAAGATAACTTGAAGATGAAGATGACTTGAAGATGAATATGACTTGAAGATGACGAGGACTCGAGGATGATATAGAGAACAAGACTTGTGTTGATAAATTGTGTCGAGAGAATACCTTCCTAATTAAGAGGGAGTGTTCATGTAATTGTAACTTTGGAATGTATTCACTTGTATTTATTATGTATTGTAACCCGATGTTTATTCTGGGATGTGTCTGCAGTGTAATTGAATCATGTCATGCCCCGATGTTCCGATCGGGAGTTTCTATAATGTAAACAAGTCATGTCAAGTCATTATGGGTAACCCTCCTATTGGTCAAGGGTTAAAGTCCCCACAGTTCTGGGGCACTAGGGTTATTAGACTCTCCTAGAGAAGTCGACCCTAGTAGGTTATTGTCAAGTCGGGAATTAGTATGAATAGAGAGTGAGCCTCTCTATTTATCACACACTCACTCACACTCAGTTGTAGTGCATAGCTAAGGAAGAAGAAGACATTGGGGCTAGGAAGAAAGAGGCTACTCCTGTCGGGAGATCATCTTACTGTTTTGGGGTTTTACTTTTGGTGTTGATTCTATCTCTGAGGAAGTTGCGGGGTTTTCTCCATTTATGGTTTCCCCGAGGAAAAACACTCTGTTCATTATCTCTTGTGTTTGATTATTGTGCTTGTTATTCTCTCAGTTAAAAGATCCTAATATAATGCTAGCTTAATGTTAAAAATCTAACAGTATAATTCCTTCAAATCTTCATATGAGGTTGAGAAGTCCAATATCTTAGGAATGAGCTCAGACCAAGTCGTGCAAGTGTAGATTTGTGATGGTTCCACTATCTAGATAAATAGTGGTGTCCAAACCGTAGATTAAGTGTAGTTGTGTGTGTCACTCTTGAAGACCATATTCTTGCTTGCTTGATCACAAGTCAATTTCATATTTATACCCATAAGAGTGATGGCTTAGGACCATTGTCCAAATGCATAAAACTAAATTTATAGTCCCTCCTACGTGTTGTAAGGCCAGAAGATCTATAGATATAATTTCCAATACTATAGCAAAACCATTACTTGATTATTAAATATATGCATGGTAAGTTAGTATAAGTTTACAAAACTATTACTTGATTATTAAATATATGCATGGTAAGTTAGTATAAGGTTGTTTCCAATATGAACAATGGTGAAGTGAATATTCCCATTGAATTTTTTTTTATGCTCTCGAGATGTGCATGCAAAATTTTTATTTGGTTGCATAGAAGCAAGGTGTTGACATTGCTTGTAGCAACATGGAGGTGTCTAGAACCATGTGAGCATGAGTATTAGTTTACTTTAGCATGTTTGCATCCTTAGCTATGTGAATATTTAGAGCTCAGTTGGAAAATTTAGGGCTTTTCCTAGCGTAAGAAGCACATGTGTTGGCATAAGCATGCCATTTGGTTGTTGTTTACGAATCAGGTTGATGTGGAAGGAATTGGAAACTTGGAAAATGTGCACGATCCATCATGTATTGGGCTACAAGGAAGCTAGGTAAGAAAACAATTTGGAGGACCCAATTGAGGAGAGCTTGTTGAAGAAACTCCACCTGTAATGGCTGGTATTGAAGGAAAATACAACATGGATTATGTTGAGATCCCCATCACAAAGGAGATTGAAGAAATATGAGCATTAATACAAGCATTTTAGTATGTTACAAGAACTAAAACAAGAAAGTGACAATGATTTTGGTGTGGAAACAAAGAGAAACGATTGGTTTTATAAGTTGTTGTCAACTAACCCAATTCACACACAAACTATCCGTAAGAATAGTAAAAGTAATCCATATTTGATAAAAGAAATATGTATTGATAATACGAAGATGTTATGAATACAGTACAATACGTGAGTCTTACATATAGCCCATCACACCTTTTCAAATATAAAAGACACATATGTTGACTTTAATTAATTATTACATTATAATTTATTTATTATTAATATTATTTATTTGTTTGTGTAGGTAACATTGCCTTCCTCTTCATAATGATTAATAATAAATTATAAATATGCATTATTTATGTAATAGGTACATCATGTATGAAAAAATATTTGGGCCACACATCAAACCTCTAAGTGTATAGGCACATGTGAGCAGTCAAGTGTGAATCTCATACGCTACTTTTTATTAGCCTTGTAGGAGCTACTTTGAATAAGATGAAAATAATAGTGAATTGTGAAGAAGGAAAGAAGCAAACAAAGTAAATTAAGACATAATAAAAACAAGAGTATTAATAATAGAAAAGTAATGGCGCACCGTGATGTCGAAGGACAATTGTTACGTACGATGCAAGTGTTATGTATGTAAAGTGTTTTATAATTATTTTATTTTTTATCGGCATCACAATGCATCATGTATGAATATAGGACAAGTGTGGACCACATCATACCTCCAAGTGTATGGGCATATGTGAATAGTCAAGTGTGAATATCATACGCTACATTTTATTAGCCTTGTAGGAGCTACTATTCATAAGATGAGAATAATAGTGAATTGCAAGGAAGGAAAGAAGCAAGCAAAGCGAAATAAGACATAATGAAAACAAGATTAGTATTAATAGCAAAGCAATGGCACATTGTGGTTGACCTGATAGCTTGCATAACATGAACTAATGCCAAAATGGTGAGGAGGTAGTCTCAATTGTTCAATTTCATTTAAGTTCTAAACTTTTGCATGGACACCCCATGCCTTGATAATCACCACAAAAAACGAAACCACAACACAATTATGCAGGGAGTATCACTCAAGCACATGTAATACAAAGAAAGAAAGGAACAAGAAGCATGAGATGCATGCAAATGGAAATGATGTTATAGGATAACAAACAAGATTAACTATTATTCAAGTGAAAGAGAACAACCAAACCGTGTAAATGTAAAAAAAAATATCGTATGATAAGTGATAAACCTAACTATCATGTAAGCAATATAATGTCTAAACTATGACTTTATAAACAAAATGTCTAGTTACTATGTTAGTGAACTAGCAACTAGAGCATCAAAAAAACATGAGTACATATATAGATAATAATAACAATAAATAGACTATGAAAATATGTACAACATATATAAATATGCCAAAAACATAGAAACTAGATTATGAACAATATATCATTAATGAAACATGAGAGGAGAGAATAAGAGTAATACCCATACTTACCCATAGAGTGGGAGTCGATGATGTAGGAGTGTGTTGAAACAAGCTAAATACTACAACACAAAATTCAATTGATTCCCTCGAGTAGGGAAATAGAAAGCAAAAATAAATCCCAGGAAAATGACATGGAAACAAATAGAAAGGAAGAGAGAGAGGAGGTAATGGTATTAGAGCAGGCCTTGTGAAGGAAAGGGAAGCAAGAGGTAAGAACCATTGATGTCGGGGAGGACTAAGTGAACTAAAAAAGAGACAAAAAAGGAGAAGTGATGATACTAGGGAAAACCCAACAAAGCAAAAAAAAGAGTAGGTGGTGAAAGACAATAATGTTAATATAGAACCATTGAAGGAACATGAGGCAAGAACAATGGAAGGGGGACCTAGTTTGTGAAGTTATGGGAAGAGACATATCCTATGAAAGAAAGGGGTCCCATGTTTAGGAGACTTAGGGAAATATCCCCCAATGGATTCAAATGATCATGAACAATTAGAGGATCAAGGGAGAGGGAAAGAGATAGAAGCAACAAAAGAGGACACCAACATCCAAGGAAAAAGGAAAGAAAGAAGAGGGAGAAGAGAGAAAAGAGAGACCCTACTCAAGAGTCAGAATGATTGATAGGAAATCCTCGTTAGAGTCACCAAATTTAACATATAAATGGATATGTGATACCATACACAATGTCAGGTATGGATAGAAGACCACTCACCCACACAAATAAAAAGGGGAAATAAAAGATTGGAGTGACCACTCAATTTTAAGGCTAAATTGAACGACCCTAGTGAGATGGAAGAGAAGATCAAAAAGAGAGGGGAAGCCACTTGGTTAATTAGTGTTTTAGATCTGGATTATGTTAACCTATGATTTTTTAGTCTCGAAATGCTTCATTTATATTTAAATTTTACCAATAAATTAATAAGGGAAGTAAACCAACTAGAGACGGATAATTTACACAAATATCAAAGTATAAACCCCAATGCTAATAAGCATAAATATAAATATGGATGGAACTTACCTAGAATTAATTTTTGTAGGTGCTGAAATTACATGGGATTAGTAAGAATGTTTTAGCAGATCTCCAATAGTGATCCACATTCTAGATGCTCCTATGCACTTTGTTCAATTTTTGTCATGTAAGAAAGTTAAGCAATGTGCATAAGAGCATCCAAAATTTGGATCACTATTGGAGATATGCCAAAATAGTCTCTATAATCCCAAGTACATTTAGCACCTACAAAAATGAATTATAGACCACATTTATCTTTATATTTATAGCATTAGGGTTTATACTTTAAATTAACCCTAACTAGTTAGTTTATTTCCCTTTATTTATTTATTGGTAAAATTTAATTTTAAATATAAGTGAATCACCTTGAGAATGTAAAACCATAGGAGAATGTAAAACCATAGGTTAACATAACCAAGATCTAAAATAGTAATCAGCCAAGTGGATTCCCTTCTCCTTTTGTTATTCTCTTCCCTCTCCTTAGGGTCGTTTAGTTTAGCCTCGAAATCAAGTGGTTACTCCAATCTCCTCTTCCCCCCTTTTGTTTAGGTAGGTGGTCTTCCATCCCTACCTCACATATTGAATGGTAGCACATATCCATTTATATTCTACATTTGGCAACTCCATCAAGTAGTTCCTACCAACCCCTCCCTCTATTGAATAAGGGCTCTCTCCTCTATCTTCTCCCTTTTCTTTATTCTTTTTTTTCCTTGGACTATGGGGTCCTCTTTTGTTGCTTCTATCTATTTCCCTATCCCCTACTCCTTTGATTGTTCATGATTCCTTCAATCCATTAGGGGATCTTTCCCTTGGTATCCTTACCATGGGACCTTTTTCTTCCATAGAATGTGTCTCTTCCCATAAACTCACAACCTAGATACCCCTTCCCTTGTTCTCTTGTCCCAGGCCCTCAGTGGTTCTAGATTAACATTCTTTCCTTTGTCACCTACTCATTTTTTCTATTGTTGGGTGTTAGGTCTACCCTAATGTCGTCAGCTCACCCTTACCCTAATGTCATTTTCGTTTTGTGGTATTAGGTCTAGCATTTATTTGTGCTTCTCTCTATATATTTGTGTGTGTGTGTGTGTGTCCAAGGAAAAATAGAAGAAAGAAAAGGGAGACAAGAAAGGGGAAAATCTTTACTTGAGAGTAACATTTATTTTTTGAAATAATTTAAGTCATAGTTTATCAGAATTTAAATAACAATTAAATCATATTTATAATTTCTTTTATCATTTATCTAGAGCGATAATCCATTAATATTTTGCCACTATCTTAAAAGTAGGCTGCAACACTAATACATGGGTGTCACATATAGATCAACGACAAAATAATATTTTTGTTTTTTTTTTGTGATTATGTTAGAACATTTAGAACAAACTCAATCTTACTACAAAAAAATTAGAAAATACTTTAAAAAAATACAATGGTATTGGAAAATATGTTTAAAAATACATAAAATGGTTTTTCAATTTGCTAAATAATTCTAATATGGAAACACTATATAAAACATGTACATGATCTAAATTTCAAAATAAGTGAAAACGAAAAGGAAATAATTCAAAAATATTGTATCAAACATATATTTACATGGTTTCGAATATATTTTTTTTCCATGAAAAGAAGTTATACTTTAATGACATATAAGTAAAGGTAGTACAAGGATCAAAATAGACTGCATAATAACTAGTCGCAAGCTTTGAACAACAACTTAGTCCCAAATCCATAGTCCAGAGAACAATGAAATGTCCCAAAGAGAAAGTGCCAAGTATGAGACAAATACTACGACCGTAGTCAATGTTTTAGCCACAAAATATACCCAAAAAATAGATATACGGATAACATGAAATGGAACATGACCACCAAAACTTAGAAAATATGGTCTAAAAACTGCCCTTCGAAGTAAGAGAACCATTAGAACAGTGCTCGAAGAAAAAGTATCCATCAGGAGCCAATGGAGCCTTCTTAGACAACAAGTTTGCCTACACATTCTGCTCCCTGAAGACAGGCGTGAAGGAAATGTTTTGAAAGCGATTGATCATCATCCTGGTCTTCTTTAGCCAAGCCAAGAGGATAATGATATTAATCCCATGAATGGTTTTGTCCCAATCGATCACAACCCAAGAATCGCCATAAATCTAGATATTATCCAAACCAAGATGACAAGAGAACTGAAGGAGCACTCAAAGGGAGAGGAGCTCCCCCTTGGTGTTGGTGCCAAGGATACAACACATCCATAGTTTATAAAAACTAATGCCATCTAACAAAAGTAGTGCACCAACCCCACATAACTTGGACTACCTTTGTGAGGACCCATAAAAAAAACCATCAACCTATTTACGGGAACCAGTGATTTGAAAACTCTAGAATTGTTTTTAGTTAAGCAGTCAATGTCATCATCGTGACATAATTCAAAGAAAGCAGACAAACCCTTCAAACTGATGGAGAGAGCAACTGGAAGAGCATTTTCAAAAATCCTTTTATTTTTGCATTTCCAACATTTCCATAAGATGAAACAAGGTAAGGACTTTGAGGAAGAAGCATTGTTTTTCCATGTGAGAAATAAGTCAGATAAAGAATCACTAGACCAACCAAAGGAGCATTTTAAAATGCGCCCAACGTTTAACCAAACTGAAATAGAGAAAAGACATGAGACAAAAGATGAAAAATTGTTTCTTTAGTTTGATTGCACAAGATACAAAGGTTTGGACCGATTATACCTCGTTTCAAGAGATTGTCCCAAGCAAGTAGTCGATTTTCCAATGCAAGCTAGCAGAAAATAATAATTCTATAAGGATCCTTTCAAGACCATATATAGTGCCACCATATCCGAATACAAGAAATGTCTTCTGTTAGCAACTCATATGGAAATTTTGTTGTAATTTCACCACGAAAAATGATTGAAAGACCATTTAAGGGCATCTATGCCATCATCCAGGAAAACAAAGATGTTCTGAAGATCAATAATATAATCAGTCCATTCCATTCTCAATTTGCCACTAAGGCCCAATTGAGAGGCAGTTATCCACCCATGGGGAGAAACTTCACAGGTCAACGACTTAGAGATATGATACAAAGTGTAGAATCCCTTATTGTGAAGGAAGAATAATAATTCAGCTAATAGCACAAACTTCATGGCCCCCCAATAATAGGGTCCTCCCTCGCTCGGATTTCTCTTCCATTTCCCGTGACCCATGATAGCTAGGGCCCGCAAACCCCAAAAGCCTCCAATAGACCAACCCATAAATTTGAAATGCCTTTCTGAGGTTTCTTATAGCAACAGATCCACTGTACCAAAGAAAGCTTCTTAAAATATTTCACTTTAATTACACTAGTCCATAGACTTCCTCCAATAATTTCCAACCAAAGACTCCTATCCCATAATGCAAGAGAGAATTTAAACATATTTTTCAAACCCCATCCTCCTTTTACTATAGGCCTAGATATAACATCCCTTTTACTAAATGAAATTTTGACTTCTCTTGATTACCCGACCAGATGAAATCCATGATCTTTTTTCTAATTTCATTTATAATTGATCTCAGAATTTTGCTCAAAGAGAACCAACAGTCTGCTAGGTTTACTAAAACAAATTTTGCCAAGATTATCCTCCCACTGAGGGATAACCAACACCAACACCAGTGTTTTATTCTTTTATCAAATATTTTCAACAACCATAGCCAATCTCCATCTCTGTATCCGTTCGGTTTGATGAAGTACCCAAGGTATCTCGTTTCCTCTGCTAGGGAATGAACCTGTATCTGGAATAGATCAATGATCTCAACCTTTTCTACCGAGTCTGCCCCATGCTCTAAAAGTGTAGATTTTTTAGTGTTTATAGACAACCCTGAGACTTTGAAAAAACTCATAATCAGAACATGATAAGCTCGCCATTCAGTGGTAGAACCCGATTCAAAAATCATGATATCATCTACAAACAGTAGGTGAGAAATAGATAGGTTGCTGCTATATTTATACCATTTATGTTTCCTTCCGATTTTGCTTTACTGATCAACGTGCTGAGTCCTTCAATAACTAAAAGAAATCCTTGTCGAATCCCCCTAGCAACAAGAAATAAATTGGTGGGGAAATCATTTACAAGGACATCATATGACACAGAAGAAACATACAGCATAATCCATTTCATAACTCTGAAAGTAAATACATTTTGAATTAAGACAAGCCTGAGAAACCCCCACTGTACTCTGTCATATGCTTTATTTAAATCTAATTGAAGGGCAAAAGATTTCAAATTTTGAGCCTTGATGTTGTGGAAAACTTTCTGGGCCACCCAATGGCTTCCAATATCCGTCTTTTCTCCAAAAAACCAATTTGTTCAGTGGAGAGGCCCCTGGATAGAATAGGTTTAAGCTTGTTTACAATGTTTTTCGATATATTTTTATATACAAAATTACAAAGCGAGATGGGATGGAAATCCTCCAGGTCCTTAGTAACATATTTTTTGGGAATCAAAGCTACAAAAGTGGAGTTTATTGCTCTAGAGTTCACCCCCCTCTCTCTAGATTCTTCCATAGCATTCTAGGGGGAATCCTTATCGAATCCCCCTAGCAACAGGAAAGAAATTGTTGGGGCAATCATCTACAAGGACAACATATGACATAGAAGAAACACACCTCGTAATCCATTTAATAACTCTGAAAGTAAATACACTTTTTAATTAAGACAAGCCTGAGAAACCCCCACTATACTCTGTCATATGCTTTATTTAAATCTAATAGAAGGGCAAAAGCTTTCAAATTTCGAGTCTTGATGTTGTGGAAAACTTCCTAGGCCACCCAATGGCTTCCAATATCTGTCTTTTCTCCAAAAAACCAATTTGATAAGTGGTGAGGCCCCTGGATAGAATAGGTTTAAGCCTGTTTGCAATGATATTCGATATATTTTTATATACAAAATTACAAAGAGAGATGGGACAGAAATCCCCCAGGTCCTTAGTAATGGATTTTTTGGGAATCAAAGCTACAGAAGTGGAGTTTATTGCTCTAGATTTCGCCCCCCTCTCTCTAGATTCTTCCATAGCATTTAGAAAATCCGAACCCATCACATCAAAACAATCTAGTAAACGTTCCATGGTCCAATCGTCTGAGCAATGGATTTTCAACCTTGTAGAGGATTGAATGGCATTTTTTAGCTCGAGCATCGGAATATGATGGGAGCTATCATCTCTCTTAGCTTCTGAGAAAAGTTTGGGAAAATCGCTAATCACATTTATCTGATCTCTAACTGATATTCTACAATCCTCCTTATAAAAATAGTTAAAGTGAGAGTGGATCACCTGAGAAATATTTCCTTGATCTAAAACCAGAAAACCATCTTCATTTTTCAATGCCCATATGGTATTTATGTTCCTGCGATGTTCAACAAATTTATGGAATAACTTCGTGTTCTTGTCACCTGCCTCCATCCAAGCGATCCTAGTTTTCAAGCCAGATTTTTTGTCGATATTGGCGTGATGTTCAATTTTTCTTGTTCAAGCCGCAATAAAATGTCCATATCTATCTGCACAAAAATCCCTTTTTTAGCCTTTAAGGAGATGCGGCCTATTTGTTCCTCTATAGAAGAGAGGACCTTTTTATCTAGTTTTGTCCTATTTTTATCCCAACTGATTACTTTTGACTTTAACTCTTTAGTTTCTTTGTTAATAGCTCCATTAGAGAAAGTGAGTTAGATTCATATGTATTGTTCCAGACCCGATTCACAAGATCCTTGAAACCCTCCACCTTCAAACATTTGTGATTGAACTTAAAGGATCTTTTTACCTTCTCACCCCCTTCCTCTATATGAAAAATAATTGGATAATGGTCTGAGAGTCTATTCGAATCAATCCAAATCCTGTATTTATCAATCTTTTCTAGTAGAGAGTTATTGAGAAAGAATCTATTCAATCTTTTTGCAATCCCATTATCACCCAGTCTGTTGTTGGGCCAGGGAAAGTGTGCAAGGAAGAATCTGACGCGCAAGTGCAAGATAGGTATAATGGGCATGCGACGAAGAAAAACAAGTAAAGGAATAAGCACAAGCACAGAATCAGAGGAAGATGCGACGAGGATCAATGCGATGAGGAAAGGCAGATCCAAGTCGATGGAAGAGGCAGGTAGAAGAGTTAAAGCTGAACAGGTACAAGTCAAGGAAGACTGCAGAAGGACGAGCTGACGAAAGACTAAAGGTCAATTTTGCGTCTATTTATGACCTATACAGATGGGCTGAAAGACATTTCTGCGGCTATTTAACACTGTGGTTAATGAAATACAATAATTTTATGGCTATACGGGCTCGCATTAATGTAATAGCATATATTTTGTAGCGACTTGAGTCTGTAATAACTAAGCTATACTCAGTCGACCCTGCATGCTCTTGTAAACACTATAAATAGGAGGAACCTGATTTGTATAAGGGTTAGCTTCAGTATTGTTTGCTGTTAGCTTAAAGAGTTAATAGCTTCAAGAAGTAGTTTAAGTTATTGTAGAAGATTAGAGAGGAGTATGATAGTATAAGTATGTTGATCCACGGATCTGCAGCTGAGTACGCAAACCGTTTTGTAGGAGTTGATCTACAGCTGAGTGAGCAGATAGTAAAGTAGAAGAGTCGATTCAGGCTGTGTGTCGATCATTACGAGTAGATAAAATAATAAACTAGAGAGCATGAGAGCAAGAAGAGTTGAGCAAAAGATATATCTTACTAACAATTTGTAAATCGCAGACTACAAGGTGCTACCTATATTTCTCATGCCAGACGAAGAGCACCTTGGTGGTTTTTCCCATATGGGTTTCCACGTTATTTCCTGTGTTGATGGATGTTGAATGGTTAATGTGAAGGGTTGACTATTTAACTGTGAATGTTGAATGTTTGTTTATCTCCCTTTATTTACAATTATTGTGTGAATGAATGTCGCGCTATAGATGAATGTAGTAAATGAATGAATGACTAAAGCATTGACAAGCACTGTGTATTAATTCATGTTAAGCTGTTAAGTTATAATATGAGTTGAATCGCAGTCATTTACTTTAAAGGAACCAGTTGTGTTGCATTGTTGCACCATTATCAAGTAGTGAAAGACTCCATCCCTCCATCTCTATCGAGCCCCTTGGCCGTGCGCCAAGGGACTATACTCCCTCGATAACTGCGGAAACATGGTTCTGACAGTTACACATTAAGATATATTGGGTGAGACTGCACCTGCCTCGTGGGTGTTTTCGACTGAGCTTGCTCTATCGGGCCAATGTCTTTGGGTGTTTTGTTGGTTTTGTGTTGTTGTTGAGCCTGGGTCGTGTAAGTAAGGAAAAGAGCCCAACAAATGGTTCCATTGCTGGGATCCTTAATCATTTGAGTCGAGGGAAATGTTGTGGCATCCAACAAAGAAGGAAATAGAGGATTGGTTGGAGTCGAAGACGCTAACCTTTACGCGAGAAGAGAGCATGGGATAACGATTAAGCGCAGAAAACTGGTTAGACCGGTACATATACTTTGATATTCATGAGATCTTCTTTGCAGAGTTTCCCATTGTGCTGCATGAGTGCTTGTCAAGATTGGCGACTTGGTAGACAAATTTCCAAAGAAGAGAGGCGGTTGAGTGGAGTAATCAGTTGGTTCGCGAGATAACCAGTGTAAGTAACCCCAACTCTAAAGCTATTGATTTTTGGGTTGAGAGTATTTTGTAAGGGTATATTACTGAGTTTGCAATAGAGATGATAACCTCATACAGTGAGGCTGAAAGAATTTTTTTCCAAGGGTGTCGACGAAGATACTTGTTATCTATAAGTACATGGATAAAGATGCTAGTCTATGAGAAGGGTATCTTATAGTTGAGCAGTTGAATCACATATCCAAAGGAGGGGATATGTCGCGGATGATCTGCAGAGAAAATGGGAAATGGTGAGCTGAGATGTTCTTAGGAAGTACAAAACCTGAACTAGAAGTGTGATTCCTAAGGATTGGAAGGAGATTCCCGTCTGGCAAAAGGATAAAGACAAGTCCTAGTCTGTTAGGAGAAAGTGACTATGAAGTTGAGTCGCGGCTAGACGAAGGGTCTTGCGATGAAGAGGAATACTATAGCCTAATGTTTGAAGGAGCGGAAGAGTCCAAAGAATCTGTGGAGACACCAAGATCATAATGCAACTACATCACACCTGGAGTATCACCAGAGGTAAGATCTAGAGCCTCATCTCCATAAAGAGTTGTTAACACTGATAATGCTAGTACTGCGACTAGCATGCAAGAGGGTACACCTCCCTTAGATTATTCATCAGATAACTCTGGCACCAATGCAATGGTCAAGCATGATATTATATTACCCACATTTAATGGGAATGGAGCAGAGGATCTAGAGCAGCATTGGTTCCTCTATGAAGTTGTTTGGATGGTTCATCTAGTTCATAATGCGGACCTAAATAAGGCATAGATGATCACGACTCTGAGGGTTCATGCACTGGACTGCTTTATGAAGTTTTGCGTAGTACCACCAGGAACCCCATAGAATACCCTTAAAGAGATCTGACTCACGATGATCTGTGAGTTCAGAAAATATAAATCTGATCGCAGTGTATCACTGAGATCAAACAATCGTTGGAAGAATCCATATGGGATTTTGACCAGTGGTTTAAAACTTTGATGGCCAAAGTAAGTATCCAAATGTCGGACTTGCAACATAAACAATGGTTTATTATCGCATTAATACCACACATTCGAGGCCCATTGATGCAACAAAAGATTGAATCGCAGATAGAAGCGTTGGAATTAGCAATGAAGCTTGAAGCCTCGCTAATTGGAGATGGAGCCACAGGAATGGTGCAAATTCAGTCGCAGCTAACTAATCTGATGATACAGCTCAGCATATCAAGAAGGGAAAGGAAGGACAAGAATATTTATGGTGTACGGAATGCAAAACGGATAGACACACGAAGGATAATTGTCCGACCTACATGGACTACATCTCATCGGGTGCGCTAAACCCATTGAGTTCCCACGGACTACCCTGGTGCTGCATATGCCAGGCTAGAGGACATTGGGATGAGGAGTGTCTATACTTGAAAAATATTTTAAGTACCCCAACAATCATTTTCTGTAAATTTTGTAAGTCAGTAGGGCATGAAGAGAAGGATTTCAGAGCATACAAACTCTTTAAGGAAAAGATGGTAGACACATACTTGATGAAGAACGATGGGTAGGTTCAGGCTGAACATGTGCAATCGCACTACCAGCCTGCGCCTTTCCCACCAAAACAGTATCAGCCACAGTATACACCCTAGAATCAATATCCACCTCATAATTAGTATGCACCACATAACCAATATCATCCGCAATATCAATACAATCAGTACCCACAGCAGCAACCACATGCTTACGGAAGTGGTGGTGGAAACTTCAGAGGAAGAGGAGGAGGAGGACTTGGCAGAGGAAGAGGTCAGGTTACATGCTATAGCTATGGAAAACTGAGCCATAATGCTAGAGATTTCCAAGAGACTGCAAAGACATGTTCATATTGCAAAGTAGAGGACCATAATGTGGAACAATTCCTGAAGTTGATTGCAAAGTGGCAAGCTCGGACCATTGCAGGTCCTAACCCTGCCCCAAATCCGAATCCAAATCCTAACCTTAATGTTCAAATGATTGTCGTTGAGCTGAGAGAACCGAGCCTTGCTATCGTAATAGGAGGAGGTGCTACGACCGAAGCTGATCATGATGTACCGCAAGAACAAGCGCAACCGCAGTCGCTGGTGAAACTTGCGACATAGAATAAAGTACCATTCGATGTTAAAAAAATACGCAAGTATTTTTGGATGTACGACCAGAGTTTGTGGATCAAGAACAACCGTCAACATCAGTTGAAGTCAAGGAGATTACTGAACTCTTTCAACAACTATTCGAAAAGAAAATTCCGAACTAGGTGAGTAAGCTCAAGTCGTTTCTATCATGTTTCTTAGAGCTAATTCAAGATAAAGATGTTATCACAAAACTACAAGCACTTATAGAAGAAAATCCAGAAGAGTCGCGACCTGGAAAGAAGGTTAACCATGTCAAGAAGAAATTCAAAACTGGGCGCGAGTTAAGAATGACTTTGCAGAAAGGGGATTATGACATGGATTACATCATTCTAGATCTGTGGTCGTACATCAATATTTTGATGTGACAAAATTGGGAGAGCATGGGCAAGCCGTGCTTGGACTGGTCCCTTGTGCAGTTGCGATTTGCAAATCAAGCGAAGGTCTTACCAATTGGTAGGTTGAGTCAAGTCCCTGTCGACATTGAGGGGTTGCGTACATTTGCAAAATTTGAAGTCATTAACATTGTCAATGGCACAAACCCATACCCCGCACTGTTGGGGATATATTAGGCCATAGATAATCAAACCATTATCAATTTCAAGAAAAGGATCTTATCCTTCGAAGATGATGAGATGAGAGTAGTGTCTCCCATTGATCCATCAGAGGGATAAAGATACGTCGAGCCTGTCTACAATGAGGGGCACGGTGATTATCTCGACCAGATCTGCAATGTCACTTCCTTACAAGAAGATTACATCAACCTGACAGCAGATGGAAACATGATATGCAAGAGTGCTAGTTCCTGTACATCCAAATCAGGAGAGGCCTTAGAGAACTAACAAAACAGATTGCATGAAGTATTTATGAGGTGATGTGCCAAAGTTACCTGATCCGTACGACGGGTGGAGAATTAGTTGAGGGAGTTACCCACATACGAGGGCTTGCCTAATATTGTGACCTTCCTGTGTAAGTTTGAAGGATTGGTATCAAAACTGCAACGCTTATCTGCGCTGGACTATGTATTAAAGGCTATGCCTGCCAGATGATGTGGTACACATAAGCAATCCATATCAGAATGGCCACAATGCAGAAGATTGCTGGAATTTAGATCCCACGAAGAAGTCAATGTCATGAGTCAGAAATACACAGGGTTGTCAAACCCTGTTGAGCACATTAATCAATGTCGCACAACATTTGAAGAATACCCACGACAGGAATGGGCCCATCATTTCATTGACACATTGGAAATAACATCCAGAAGCTGGTATACATCCATGGAATTGTGACAAGGAGCTCAGGATTGGGAAGCACTAGCTAAGCAGTTCACCCACACATTTAAATTTACTGATGAGCAACCTATAGTCGATGTTGTGCTTGAGACGACCAGGGAGAAAATATTTACAAAAATCCTTGGCAAAGTAGCAAGTTCCCACCAGTGCAACGTGACCATCCAGCAATGGATGGCTTGTTACAACCTAGCTGGAGAACCAGATGATGATCCAAATAATATAAACATACCAAAGTAAGAGGGTACACACGAAGTTGAAGGTAGTGGTATTTCCAGCGACCGGTTCCTTAAGCCGTTGAAAATAATAATAAAAGTATACATTGGCACGCTGGAGAACCCAAAGTTCGCCAATATAGGAGATTATTAGGATGAAGAGACGATAGCAAAGATCACAGACTTGCTACATGAGTATCAGGACCTATTCCCTACCAATTTATCAGAGATCAAGGGAAAAGTCGGTGACTTGGGAGAAATGAAAATACCCCTAAAAACAGATGCTAAACCAGTCAAACAACAACCTTATAGACTGAATCCAAGGTATAAAGAGAAGGTAAAAGCAGAATTGGATCGCATGCTCAACGCAGGAATCATTGAAACTATTGAGGAATCAGAGTGGATCAGCCCTATAGTGATCCAAGATAAGAAAACCACAGGTGAATTCAGGATCTGTGTTGACCTAAGGAAGTTGAACTATGCATGCCTGGACAATCCATTCCCAACACCATTTACAGATGAAGTACTTGAAAGCATCAGAGGACTTGTGTTGTTGTATGGCAATAAAAATTTCAAGCATCCAGGGAAGTTAAAGACACATTGGATAGGACCATATTTGATTGCTTACATCACTGATGTGGGCGAAGTAAAATTGCAGAAGCTAGATGGAACGTACGTCATAGGAATGGTGAATGGCAGTCGCCTGAAACCATACTATGATGGTCTCGACATGCCTGGGTAAGGTCGAGTCGAAAAAAAAAGAGAGGAAAGGGTAGGAAACTGTTATGTCACACATCTGCGAAGGAAACAAAAAATTCACAGTAAAAAGCGGGAAAGATAACTCGCCATCATTAAAGACCGAGAAGATATAGGCGGTTATGACAACAAAGTGCCATTAATTCAACAAAGTACGCAGAGAATGGCGGCGTGTTTTTTGGTCCAATCAGTCGTATCCGTCGCAACTGCCATAACTGTCTTGATAGGTACAACTCAGAACTTGAGTAGGTGAGTTAATGAGAAATGCGTCGAATGAGAAGCCCGTGTGATTGACAAGACATCGATCTGCCATGCAATGATCACATGCAGGATGATCGCACCCCTATAAAAATAAAGCTTCGTCATCAAGGTTTAGTTTACTTGCAGAGAGAGAACTAGAGTTAAACAAAGCTTGAGATTGGGAGCTGAAGCTAATGGTTGTTGAAATTTCCAGCACCAGTGAGCAACCTAACATGACTATTACTTTATCATGTTCGATTGAAGAAGAAATTGTGTCCCCAGAGGTACAGCAGCAAGAACAAGAATTGGAAACAATGGCGCGACCAAGATAGCAGACAACTCCTGTGGACGATTCGGCCCTTGTTCCAGCCTCTGGTTCAGGCCCTATGCCTAACCCCATTTAGAATCCGCCTACTAATCCACCAGTTATAGATCCATGACCGGTCGTACCACCGAGAGACGCTCCAGAATCTTCAAGTCTGAAGCTCTCAAAGAAATGCAAGGCTAAGGCTGCTATGGATATGACTGTTGAGGACATGCTTGGGGAGGACACACCAGACTCACCACCACGAAGGGATGCGAGCGCCATCAATGTAGAACAAAACCTGCTACCCCCTTATATTCGGCCAAGGAGAGCCGAGGCATGGGAGGTGAAGATTTCGGTGAAAGTGCGCTCCTCTTTAGCAACACCCCGGATCCCTACTGATGTACCCCTACTGTTGAATATACTGTCGAAGCTGGACAAGCTGCAGTTTGAGGGTGTTGATACCCGCAAGCAGGCGGGCTTAGAAAGAAAAAATTATATGGTTACGATTCCCATTGTGTCGCCTGAGCCCCAGCTTGTAATACCAATGGAGTGGGCCAGTGGTGTAGACGAAGACAGCTTGTTAAATTTGTTGCTAATGCTGCACTTTGGGCACAACACACAGGTAACTACATATGTCTGACAACTCCTCGCATGTTTTCACAGAGGATGTTTATGGATTGATCGACCCTACCCTTTTGATGTCAAGCTCATCTTGTCAATAACAGGTATATCGAATGTAGGCGAAGACCCTGCACTATATCTACATCCAAACAAGGATACGCCCAAGATGAAGCATAAATATAATATTCAGCGTGTACGTCGGGGATTCCTCATTGCCCCTATAGAAGACAACACAATAAGCTTCACAACAAAAATCCTATCTTGCAAGCTCTTGTGCAAGATGAGGGCGACTGAGTGCACTACCAGAGTGGTAGAACTCATAGAACAACACGCAGTAGGCGTAATCTTCAACTGGTCGCAATACTTGTTGAATGAGCTGATAGATGATGCAAAGCAAGCGCAGGTTGAGGACAAAGCGAAGTTCCACTACTCCTGGCTGCTCATTCTGATTTCCTTTAGTCTTTGGTCGGACCCACCTGACTACTAGCCGCTGGATGTCCCAATGCTTTGCCTTGGCGCAAAGTATCAAAACCTCTGGGAGGATAATGGTGATAGGATCAGGCAGAAGGATAACAACATTGAGTTATTTCTACACGGCGAGGCACTGCACGATGTCATAAAGTAGGAACATAGAGTAACAGTCATGACAATGCATAAATACTCGTCATTTATAACCTTTCAAGCTGGTGTCCACAATGTTATATTGGAGTCGCAATGGGAACCATCCAAGAAAGCGTACCAAGCAAGGTTTATGATCACTGATGCAGATGTAGACATAGTCGTCCAAGATTGGCCTGAAGAATGGCGCGTACCGTGCAGATGGACAAGGGAGGAAATTAGGAAGGAAAAGGAAAAGGAAGCGACCACGACGAGGGCCAAGGAAATGGCTAAGGGAATGGTCAAAATAATGACCAAGATGATGGGCAAGGCAATGACGATGGCGACGAGCAGGACAACCAGTCGTTGAAATCTAACAACAATGAAAGTCATCACAACTCTGGTGACGATGACTCAAAAGGCAAACCTATTGATGAGGAGGTGCGGACCCAGTGGAAAGAACATGAAAAAGAGCACACACACCCGCGCAAGAAGCGGAAAGATGACAAAACATCCAATACTGTTAGCTTGGATAAAGAAGACATAGGCCTACCTATAGACGCTGTTGTAGAACTAGCCAAGAGCAGCCTATAGGGTCTTACTTCCCAACAAATGCAAGTGGTCAGTGTAGTCATCGAGCACCTCAGTTCACTCACAGAGGCCATTAACAAAGTAAAAACCACTGTCGAGACTAAGACATATGGCGTGGACCCTGGAGTGAGTTTAGCTGCGCCAATGTTGTTGCCTCCCCTCAAGATGGAATTGCCAATGGAAGCACTATATTCAGGAACTGGAGAGTATGATGTTGTTCTCAAGGCAATGGGGATGCTAACGCTGGATTTTTCAAAGCTAACATTGGCTGACGTATACTCCATTCAATATGCGTTTGCCACTGAACTCCACATCACAGAAAATGAGGTGGCGTATTAAGCAAACAAGAAGACAAGGAAGGAAAAGGAGTGCAAGGTCCTCCTTAAGGAGAAGGACCAGGGGATCAAGGCGCGTGAATAGAGCCAGTTGACACTAGCAAAATCCATTAAGAGTGCCATCGCAGAGTTCCCACTAGAAGAAGGCCAAGAAGATGAGGATTCAGCTGCCAAGGTTGAACGACTGTCATGGATAGCGGTGGAACTTAGGAAACAGGTCGAGGAGTTGTAGGTGCGAACCTCCTAAGTTGCTTGAAGAACGCAGGAATACAACATCCTAAGCTATGGGAAGGATAAGGCAAGGAGAACAACTCTGCACTGAGGCAGTTGAAGCCATCTCCGCAACATGGGTATTGCTTCTGGAAGACGAAGCAGTGGAAAATATCAAGGAAGAAGCGCGACAAGCCCACCTGAAAATTGCAATGGTAAAGAAAGACATGAAGAAGTTATCGCTTAAGGAAAATGTTTCAAAAGTAGTTGAGCTGAAGCATCTCTAGTAAGAAGTCCAAGCTCTTCGCGATTAAGAGAAGAGTACAAATGATGAAGTGACATCACACCAGTCAAAAGCAGGACGAGTTACAGGCCTTATTTAGCTTGTACAATAGAAGCTTCAACATATCACTCAGTCATTAGAAGCAGGACCATCAGAACATATCAGTTCTGACCGTGTAGAACAGTTGGCAAAGAAAGATGAAGACGTCAGCGCGGATGTTTCCTAGGTGCAGCAAATTTTGCAGGAATTTCAGGACAAGGTTGGTCCTGTGGCAAAACCTGCGCTAGAAGCTTGAATTTTGCAAACACTTCAAATTTTGCTGAAAATTTTCTTAGTGGCTTGGGATGAGCCACATGTGAGTGTTGGGGGCCTGTTGGGCCAGGGAAAGTGTGCAAGGAAGAATCCAACGCGCAAGTGCAAAATAGGTAAAATAGGTGAACGACGGAGAAAAGTAGGTAAAGGAAGAAGCGCAGAAGCAGAAGCAGAGGAAGCTGCAATGAGGAAATGCAAATCCAAGTTGGTGGAAGAGGTAGGTAGAAGAGTTAATTTTGAATAGGTTCAAGTCAAGGAAGACTGCAGAAGGACGAGGCGACGAAATACTAAAGGACAGTTTTGCGGCTATTTATGACCTGTACGGATGGGTTGAAAGACATTTTCGCAACTAGTTAAGGCTGTGGTTAATGAAATACAGGACTTTTGTGGCTGGGTATGTGATGGCATTAATGTAATAGCAGATATTTTGTAGCTACTTGACTCTGTAATAACTGAGTTGTACTCAGTCGACCCTGCGTGGTCTTGTAAACACAATAAATAGGAGGAACCTGCTCTGTATAGGGGTTAGCTTCAGTATTGTTTGTTGTTAGCTTCAAGAGTTATCTTCAAGAAGTATTTTAAGTTATTGTAGAATATCAGAGAGGAGTTTGATAGTAGAAGGCTATTGAGCCACGGATCTGCAACTGAGTGTGTAGACCGTTTTGTAGGAGTTGATCTGTAGTTGAGTGCGTAAATAGTAAAGTAGAAGAGTCGGTCCAGGTTGTGTGTGGATCATTAGGAGTAGATAGAAGAATAAACTAGAGAGAATGAGAGATAGAAAAGTTGAGCAAAAGACATATCTTAAGAACAATTTGTAAATCGCAGACTGCAAGGTGCTACCTATATTTCTCATGCTAGATGAAGAGAACCTTGGGGGTTTTTCCTAGATGGGTTTCCATGTTATTTCCTGTGTTGATGGATGTTGAATGGTGAATGTGAAGGGTTGAATGTTTAACTCTCAATGTTGAATGTTTGATTATCTCCATTTAATTACAGTTATTGTGTGAATGAATGTTGCACTATAGATGAATGTAGTAAATGAATGAATGACTAAAGCATTGACAAGCACTTTGTATTAATTCATGTTAAGTTATAATATCAGTCACATCGCAGTCATTTACTTTAAAGGAACCAGCTATGTCACACTATTGTGCCATTGTTGAGTAGTGAAACACTCCATCTCTCCATCTCTGTCGAGTGCCTTGGAAGCGCGCCAAGAGACTATACTCCCTCGCCGACTGCTGAAACATGGTTATGGCAGTTACACATTAAGATATCTCGGGTGAGACTGCTCCTGCCTCGCGGGTGTTGCCGACTAAGCTTGCTTTGTCGGGCCGATGTCTTTAGGTGTTTTGTTGTTTTTGTGTTGTGGTTGAACCCGGGTCGTGTAAGTAAGGGAAAGAGGGCAACATATTCCATTTATCCATGTTGGGGAAATTGGGAAAGGCTCTACATCCACCAATTCTGGCCTTTCAAACATGTCGGCAACCTATGTGCTTAGTATATCAAGTTTTTCTTTTTGGCACCATATTACATTTGCGGACCATGTAAAGTTTAGGTCACTTGCAATAGCAAGATTTTGGAGATTGAGTGTTCCTTCCGCCTCTATCCCGTTCCAGAACAATTCTTTAGATAGATATGGGCCGTAAATGTTTAGCATATTATTTCCTTCCGACAAATCAATAAGGTGACCTATTAATAGGATACCTGCAGATACAAAGAAGGCCCTCAGTTTTTCCTTTCGAGGGTCCCAAGAAGCAATTAAACTGCCTAACAAACCCATAACATCTACAGAAGCCACCTCTCGATCCTTCTTAATGTTCAAAAAGAAAGAGCTCACTTTCATCCCAAAAACCATCATTTCTTGCAGAAAAACAACATCAGGTTGACACAATCTAATAACCTTTGGAGGGCAATTTTTTTGGAGACCCCCCACTCCCTTAATATTGATGGATGTGCAAATAATTTCCAAACCCTAGCAAGGTATTTAATGCCTCTAATAACCTTGTGATAGGATGTGGAAGGAGTAAGAACCGGTAAAAACTAAGACGTAGGAGAGTCGACCACTTTTTTGTTTTTCCTCGTGCTTCTAGTTTTTACAGGGGATAAATCATTTTTCAAGCCACCCGTTATAGCCCCATGTGGGATGTTTTGGGTAGGATTACTGGTAGAGCCATTCAAGATAGGCGAAGAACATGCATGAGTTTCTTGTGCTAAAATAGGAATTGGAAGCCCATTTGACGAGATACCAGAAAATGTTTTCAACGGGACTTTCCTTTGTACTTCACAGTAAGATGTAGAGTGGTTTAGAACTGAGGAAGAGCAGAGATTTGGGGAGGCCTCATATGTTGAAGGTTCTTCTTCTTTGACAACCCCAATACTAACCCTGTTATCTAAAACTCTAAAACTTGATTTTGAGGTGGTGATGGGAGAAAGAGCGTGTTTATCTAAATTTTCAATCAGATTGGGGAAAACGGCCAAAGGTGTGATCCAAGACCCCCTTGAAACCTATATCCTTTGTTAAGGTGCCCTCCAGACCATCCAAGATATTCTTATCCCTCAGATATTTATTTTGAATCTCATGTAACCCTTCGGACTGTGCTGCAACTGAGACCCCCTTATTGGAAAAAGAAACTCTTGATAATAATGTTTCCCCCACAGAGTCTGCCTTTTCTTCCATAGTTTTTACATACTCGGATTCAATAGGATTTAAAGATGAAACAAAAGAAGGGCTTAGTCTATGAAGCTTACCAAGAAATGGTTGGTCCACCAGTAGTGCAGGGGTAGAAGAGCTTGGAACTGAACCCATCGGGTCCAATGGATACACTTGTTCTATGTCACTGAAATCTTTGGAAGAACAAGCCTCAACTTCTGTCGAGTCTTTATCAGAGTCTGAGCCTGACGATGTTCATTATTTCCAAACATCGTCGAATTCCTTGCATTTTGAACATCTGAACAGGATCCCCAAGTAATCTAGTGCCTGGGAGAAAGACTGAGCTCTCCAGTCAATCCCAATCTTTTCAAGTAAACCTATGGACATAACAAATTCCACAAGAACCCTCCCCACCCGCTTGTCAACACCACATAACACATCATTCTCCATGTGGATAAAATGGTCGAGGTGATTTCCAATGGCTTCCAAGGCTTCCTTGTTCCAAAAGACAAGAGGGAGACCCAAGAGGATAACGCACAAGTGCCATAAATTTAGACCTTCAGTAGCAGGATCGAACCCATAGTTTCAGCATCACAACATCAAGATACAATGCCCCTTCATGGAAGGATGCTCGAGAACAAAAGAAGCATTGGATTAAATCCTAAAGATAAAACCATACAACCCCTTATGGAACACAAATATAGTTGGGTTGTATTCGAAGATGGGGGCCCAAACCCTAGAGTCCAGTCCTCGATCTCCCTATAGGCCATTACCTTGTAACTGAATTTCCCAACTATACCCCTTAATGACATGCCAAAAACCTCTTCCAAGCCGACCCCTCTGCCAAGGGTTAATCAGTCTTCATCAAGCCTTAGTTTCCATTGTCGAAAACTCCCTATGTTAGGTTTCCTAACATATTTGCTCTTGAAGGCGTGCACAATCGAAACTGCCCTATTAACCACCTTTTGAGGACTCTCAAGAGGGCATGAATGTTGTAACGTAGTATTTTCGATTTCAACTAGTTTTTTGTTTACATCCAAGGGGACAACACCATTTATACCGCTAGGTCCATACCGCCCGACATTAGGTCTAGTTTCGACTGCCAACAATCATGCATGTTACGTCTCGGAAGACCCTAAAGAAGGGAGAATAGGAGAAAGACACGTCACCCCCAAAGTTAAACTTCAAGGAGACATGGATGGTTGGACCATGTTCCAGAACCCACGCAATAGAAACGTTACCTTAGTGACAGATGTGAATAACCAATGCCCAAGGGAAAAGACAAAACAAAACAACAACTTATACCACATTGTGGTTTACGAAGACAAAACAAGACATGTGCTTAACCAACACCAACAATATAAAACCCCGTAAAAACCGAACATCTAGGGATTAAACTATAGTTCGGTCAACGAGACACTTCTCAGTAAGATAAAACCCCCAAAAAACCATGCATCCCGGGATTAAACCCTAGATTATGCCAGTGAGACCCTTCTAATTTCAAATAAATCCCAGAGACTTATCACCCTTTGGAAAAGAGTAATTCTGACAAAGACGTAGCAAAGTCGTGATCAGGAAAAATGAGTCAAAGCGAGTCACGTGAAAATGACAAGACAAAGTAATATTTTTTTACCGAGGAAACTTCGACAGTGAGAGACTAAAACGCTCAAACGACCATCGAGATAACAACACCCAACTGTAGTGTAAAAGCATACAACCACCCATAAACCCTAACTCAAGTCGACCATAAAACCCTAGAAAACACTAGCCAGGAACACCATTGCCCAACCCAGGATAAATATTTTGTCAACCATGTAGACCTAGCATGCATACCTGGGAGCCCAAACGACCACACCCTCAGACGCTCTCATGATGCTCTCAGATGCTCTGCCAACATGATTTCAAATATAAGCTCATGGCATTGCCAATATGTTAAATATAAGCTCATGGTATCACAAAGAGCACCGATAATTATCTACAAAAATTATATGTAACCATTTTTTCACAAAACTTTATATGTAACAATTTTTCACTAAAAATTTAAGATGCATATTCATGGATTTGGTGAAAATGTTAAGCAACCTTAATATGTAGTGATAGAAATGTTTTAGTTTAGGCTAAAAGTATAAATAATTTTTATCATTAATCAGGTTACATTATTTTTTGATGAAAATATGAAAAAAATAATTTAAATAATTTTATGATTTTTAAAATTTAATTAAATTACTGAAAATTTGTTTACAAAAAATATTCTTTAAGAAAGGAAGGGTTGAAATGAACTCCCCACTGGAGTTGCAACATGTAGTATATAATATATCTATGCTACCACTGTTATGGAGAAAATATTCCTATGGTTTGGGGTGACCACAATAAACAATATGACACCAAAAATCAGATCCATACTCAAGTATGTTGGATAAATTAAAGAAACTAACAACTAAGGGATCGAACCCATACCTCAACTGGATGTTTGAAGACGACCATTGTTGAGCTCATGATCAAAAGCTTATCCCTACAATTTCCCCTCAACAAAAAAAATATATTCAAGCATAAAATATAGTAGGTGTTAGTATTCAATCTAGCATAACCCATTTAAACATGTACAATGCAATTACACCCATGGATAATTATAAACAATTGCACATGAAATTTGGACAAGAAATGGATATTTCTATTGATGTAAAAACAAAGATACAATGTGACAACCTCTGTCGGCACCTCAGCGGAACTGAGAAACCGAGTCCCTCCACCTGGAATCGACCACTTCAATCCTCCATAGCAAGGGAAGCTCACAAAGGCAATGGAGAGCTTGGGAGATGAACACAAATGGTTCTATAAACAAGGAAAAAGGGGTCCAAACTAAAATATATGACAATAGGGCAAAAAATTTCTATAGTATCCTTACTCTTAAAGTTTCTCCTCCCCCCCAATGCTTCACAATGGTTCAATATATAACCCTCAAATGGGAAATGGAGGATCGAATCAGAGCAATTCCAAGCATATGGAAGGCCAAGGATCAAGGTATTGATTACTTTATGAGGGAAACTCCATTTTTTGTTTGTTTTTTAGTACAAAACCTGATGTACGCAAGTTATAATGGTGCAATATGCGTATACGCAAGTTGTATAACTAATGACCTGCACATACCTTTAAAAATGTCTTTTAAGGGTTAAACTAAAGCATCAGGGCTATAGTGAGTAAAGGGGGTATAGTGAGTCTGCCTAAGGACAAGGAAAAGCCATCAAGGCATGATTCATGAGGTGTGGCAAGTCACGCTATAACAGATGCCCCCTAATGTGTGAGGTCAAAGGGGTACACGATGGACGAAATACAGTATAATAGTACCAGAAGTGGAGTAGTGAAGATCTAGGTGTAGGAACTAGCCACTCGTTAGCATAATACAATGATAACTCTGTATACATGACTGCAGATCTGGAGTACATATAGCGGTCTCAGATTCTTATAAGTACAATGTCCATGAATAGGCATAATATACATATGTCATAAGTGGTCACAACCACGTACAATACATAGTGGATTCTGGTCTCCATACTGAATGAATACATATGGTACATAATAAGGTACACTGCTTTGGTATGAGAACTAAAATCCCATAGTTATTGTCATGGTCAACGTAGTAGCATATATGGAATGCCACCATACTCCAAGATCTTCTATCCAAACTGTCGATGGTGCATGTCCCATCACGTGAATAGAGGTGTTGAGGTCAAACATGATGAAACACCATCTAATTATCGATCATTGATGTATATTGTTAACAAACGCGAGACATCCCACCGATGATGAAAATGGGTATTAAGGTACCAAGTGCATTCAACAAGTGCGGATAGAGGTGTTGAGGTCGAACACTTGAAGAATCCATCGATCCGGGGACATTGATGTATTCCTAAATCTATCGATGGTGAGAGAACCTACCACTGATGAGTTCAAGTCTCAAGGCACTCAATTGACTCTAGATCCCAATTCTAGAATAAATTTTCTGCAGTCGATGGAATGGAATTCACTGGAGGGAGGGAATTATGAATCCCCCATCGACCAACACGAGGTACACAATAAACCTGGATAATTTGGAAGAAATCAGACGAACAATCTGTACATGAACCAATAACCATGTGCATCTCTCGAGCATACCAGATGCAAGTAGCATGCGAAAGAGACCCTATGAATAGAAGCCAATGATGAAAATGACTAACGAAGGTGAGGAAACCACCAATAGGGTCTAATGGAATGCAAGACACAACACGAATCCCATTGTGTGAATAGATTTCTTGCCATCGAACACAAGGGAAACCACTTAGTCAAGGACCAATAATGAGATGCTATCTATTGAGTTCAAGGTCACCTACCAACGATGAAAGTAGGCCCAGGGTGTCAGGTAGGAACACAACTCTATGATGTATCAGGAATGACCGACATGCAAATTCAAGATAACTGAGGAATGACCGACTTAGGATAGAGACTTCCTTCTAACAAGAGCGTGAGATAGATGGTGATAGGAAACATAGAGTAATTGTGCAATCTCGAAAAACTTTGTGACATAGGATGCACCAACAAAGGATCCATATTGACCGAAAGATTAACTAGTTAGTGGATAAAGCTCTAAATGATGAGTACATCTCCTAAATTATTTTAGAAACCCGACTCATGATGAATAGACTCATAAACGATGTTATTTTCAAAGGCGATACAACATCTTTCAATATAAGAAAATATCATTTCCCGTCTGAATTTTTTATGTTTTTTGGTCTTTTTCATATTATAAAGATTGAAAAATAAGAAAATGTGCTTATAGTACAAAGGAGAGGAAATGCATGTCGCAATCAGGAAATCTAGTTCCAAGCAGTGGAACATACCTATGCTCGATGCAAGGAAGTGCATGCGGGATAAGGACATTCGGGGGAATGTTTCCTCTCGAATAAGGGGTGATCAAGTTGTAAAGGATAAATAAGAGGCTCTGCTTGGCTAGAATTGAGACCAACTCAAGTAATATGGCTTATAAAAGTGAAGGAGAGAGCCGTTATTATGCTCAATAAGGAAAGCGGACGCATGCAATGCATTTACAACTTGATATAAAGCGGGAGTCCCTGAGGGAAATAGCCAGCATAATAGATGAGAAAGAACATGAGGTTTCCATTCGAAGTCATGACAAGACTACAAGGGACTCATATACCTAAGGAGGACACTCAGCATGGGCACCATATGTCAAAACATGTTCTAACTAGGGTACCCATGATTGGAAAAGCTCAACCGCTTATGTAATGACACTTCTTGTAGCAGCGGGATGGTTCCATGTCACTAAGAAGCGGGTTCATACCTATGGTTAATATGACATATTAATGAGACAATGCAAAAATGCAAGTGGAATATGATCCTATCCTATATTCCAGTTCAAATTTTATACTTGCCATGGGCATGAACAAGTTTGGAAACAATCAAAATCCACTAAGGCTCAACAAAAATTGCATAAAAAAGGGACCTTGCACAACAATATTAGTCCAAAACAATTGGGAATAGCCAATAAAGAGTCAAAACTATAGGAAAGTGGGTTTTTTTTTAATTCTAAAAAATTAACTATTTACCATACCATTTCGTTTTTTTACCCCTTATAGTGATTTTGGAGCTCTTTGGACCCTCAAACTTCAAAGGTGGATTCCAGGAGCTACGAGCTAGGGAATTCACACCTACCAGGACTAGGTAATTCCTCATCCCCGTTGATTGAGTTGTCATTGATTCCAACATGGGACTTGTAGTGGCCCCTTAGGTTGCCATCGATGACACCAAGGGCCCCTACAATGGACAAGTTTGATAAACATGTATGGATTTGGTCGTGGACACTTGCACAAGTTTGGTATGGGTTTGATCACCCTTTACCCACACAGAGTGGCTAGTTGGATGATAATTTAATGGTTGATTGATTGGACACACTCACATATGTGGTAGCTTGGGCTTTGGATCCCATTCACAGACAATGTGTAATTTGAATCACGTGGTGGTACAAATGACCCATTATGTGGTCATTTGTTAAAGATGATGTGGCTCATGTGTGTAAAGCCCTTGATGTGTTTATAGTGGAGCCCATTTCTTGCATTTGATGGTCTTGAGGTAGTTGAGCTATTGTGGGGTCCTTAAGCCCAGAAACTTAGATCTTGATCCTCTTGCATGTGGAGACTTGCATCTTGGAACCCACGCTTATGGTGGTATGTTGGATTCTTGTGGGGTCCTTCGAAGTTTGGGTCTTGAACCCACACATATGGTGGTTTTATGGCCCTTGGAAGCTACATGCTCATTGGAATGTTGTAGGCTTGTGATCATGGATGTGAATCCCATAAGGTGTTGCAAGCTAGTGGTGAGGTCCTTGCACCCCTCTTTTGGGGTGTTGGTACTCTTGTGGTGATAAAGATATTAGTGGAACCATTGGATATGTTTTTAATGATATGGAGACCTTTAGCATGATGATGTTGAAGCCCTTGAAGTCTTTGAAGCCATATTGTATAATAATGATGATGATATTCATGAAAAAAGTCTTTGTTCCCACTTGACTGGTGGTGTTGGGGTCCTTGATACCATTAATATGATGAGTGTAGGGTGGATCCCTCCTCCTTGTTGATATGAACTCTATGGATGTGAAGACCATTGAATCCCTCATGTTTTTCATGCTTTCCATTGAATCTCTTGACCTTGGTTGTTAACCCTTTGACTTGACTTGGTTTATGGTTTGGTTTTTAACATCCTTGTGAGGCTTTTGACATCCTGAAAAAATTGAATAATTTAAGGGTATTAGACCAAGTAATTGCAAATAATCTCATCATAGGGAGATAGTCCTCGTTAAGCCCTTTTCGGTGATATGTGGAGTGTCTCCTAACTCCTTACGATTGAAGAGATATGAATTTTTTAGTTGGTGTACCCCGCCTTTTTGGGTCAGTTGACCAAACAAAAGAGAATTCAATTATTTATTGCATGTCGGCCCAGTTTGAGGTACTAAATTTTCTCCATGCCTAAACCATATAAATACAAGTTTATCCACCTTAAAAATGGAAGAGTGAGTTGTGATTTTTGCTAGCTAAGGTAGAAAATTCGCTGAACATGAGTGTTTTAGCAACGACAATAGAGAACAATGACAAAGTAGCAGCAAACAAGTGTATACAGGTAGAAGCAAACTTGACTTTTTAGTTTTTTTTTTCATAGCAACAGTGACAAAGTAGCATCAAACAAGTGAATAAAGGAAACATCAAACTTGACTTTTTAGGTATGTTTTTGTTTGGCGGCAACAGTGACAAAGTAGCAGTAGACAAGTGAATAAAGGCAACACAAAACTCAACATTTTGGTGACAAAGGTATGTTTTGGTAGCAACAATTGACAAGCTTATGTTTTGGTAGCAACAATTGACAATTTTATGTTTTGGTAGCAACAATTGACAATTTTATGTTTTGGTAGCATCAGTTGACAAGTTCTTAGGATGTGGTTCAATCTTGAGGTATGTATGTATGAACATACAATGACGACTATGGAATGCCAATTACATACAATAACATACATTGATGATTATGTTAGTATACATTGGCATGCAATAATGATATGTTTAGATGCCCAATATACAGTGTGAAGACAATGGTATTTAGACTCTTACATACACAGTGACTAAATACACAATGATGACATTAATTATTAGTTTCTTACATACATAGTATACACAGTGATGATGATATTTATCCAATGATGATGAGATTGGTGTACAACAATTACACAGTGATGTTATAGTAATTATCTTATTTTTATATGTACAATGATGACATAATAACATACACAATGATGTTTTATATACACATCAACATTCATTGATATGTGTGATGACTATATGAACCTTCAATCATTAGACAACTGAACACCTATGATATGATGTGCTAGTGATTAGTGATGACTGTGATGATGATATGATACATACAATGATCAGATGATATGTTCATACACAATTGCATACACTATACAATAATGATGATATGGTGATATACAATGATGATAAATAGTAAAATAAACAACGATACAATTAGACATGATGCATATGTGTTGATTCTAGGACCAGACTTCTTAATGAATGGTTTGAACAACCTATTTACATTTATGACATCTTGAATTGAGCAGATGATTGTTTAAGAATAAACGGTTGACAATGGTTTAGACATTGATATATTATTGTGAAGACTTCTTGTTGATTGGCTGAGCAGTTGTGAATAGATCTTTGATGACTTGTATGACAGTGATAATGATAGCCTTGGCATGACAGTGATAGTTGTTAGGGTTGAAATTGTACCTAATTTTTGTGTGTTTTTTTCTCAAATTTTTAGTCCTTATTTACTTTTCATTTTTGGTTTTAACGATTTTAAATGCCTTTAGGTTATTGCATTGGTTTTAATTTATTTTATCTTTTTCTAAGTTTTTATTGAAGGGGCTTATTAAGTATTATATATTTGTCAAAGGTCTACAAATGCTGATTTTAATTCATTCCAAGGCTTATATATCCAAAGTCTAACCCTTATTTTGAGTTTCTTTGTCAATTATTTTATGATGAGATATTCCCGTAGCGCAAAATCCAAAATCTATACACTAGAGTGTTGCAAGAATCATGAATCATTGGAAAGAGTGGTCAATTGATGATATAGCATGGACTATTGCAATCGAGGATGCTGGGAGGTTTTCAGACACCTGTTAAATATATCATGACGCATGTACAAAATCCCTGTTCAGTATATCATGACAAATGTATAAAGCTCTGTGAATATCATTGAGGAAATCGTGGATTTGTGTTGCTACGATTTCTTGTTTGGGGTTGTGAATCTCATGGCTGCAGACACGTAGTTTAAAAGTTCTTCAAGTTTCCCAAAGAAGTGAATAAGCCAAGTTACAATATATATGTGGGGAAGAGTGGAAATATTAACAGGTTTGAGCCTACAGATATCAATTGGGCCACAAAATTTCCAGAATGTGCAGTGTTGTTTAGAGCAGCAGGGTGGTTTAGTTTCTTCGAGAAGATCACTAGTTTTAATCCTGAAGTTTCACATCATTTCGCCCAGAATTTCATCAATGGCACTGTAACATTTAATACTCTCAAATTCGAGCTCACAGAGGATTTAATAGCTGAAGCCACTGGTATCCCAATAGATGGAGAAGCCTGGTTCAAGAAGATTCCTTTCAGTTTTGACCCTAATGATTTCTTACTTCCAGGAAACGAAGCCCTAGACTGGAGAAAAGGGATTCATCTAGAAAATTTTAAGCCATAATGGAAAGAAGCAATTGATATTATATAGAGCTATATCACATGTGATGGCAGGTTCGCATCAGCCTTTAAATATCATGTCATATTTTTACAACATTTGAATGAGAAATCCAGGATGAATTTGCCTTTCTTTCTTTTAAAAAGTCTCCAGAAGATGTCGAATATAATCAAGGGACATTTTGACCATACAAACCAGTCAGTATTTCACCATGGCTTGATCAAATTGATCATTTGTACAGTTTTGAAGAAGAAATATAGAATTTGGGATCACTTCTTATTCTGGTCAGGATTTACCAATGAACAGTTGATCATGTAAAGAAAAGTTTGACCAATAAACAATTTGGTTTTGCTAAAAGATTTAAAAAATATGTGATTGAATATTTAGCGCAAGACAACCTTTAGGAAAATAGTTCATGTCAAAGATTTAAAGATCCTGGTAATGAAGATCAAGGAAAAGTGTTGGAAGATGAATAAGAATATGTTTTGGAGGATCAAAAGATGGAGAAGACGCTTGATTTGAATCCTGAGGAAGATATTATTTCAACAGTACATAAGCAAAATTCTATATGTGTACAGGAAAGCTCAACTAAAGCTTCTTTTGCAGATGATTCGAAGGGTAATATTTTGCAAGTCCCAGTTTTAAAGGTAGAGAAGAAATCTCTTATGTAGCTTGAAAGATCGAAATGGAGGCCCAAGACCAGAGCCACAAATAAGCTCGGATTAAATATGAAAAGAATTTTAAACCCTAAACTAAAAAATGAGAAGATTACAATTATTCAATATGCTTCAAGTGAGGAAAATAATGAAAGTGAAGAGAATTTGAGCCCACAACAAAATCACATTCAAGAAAATCATGAAGTTTTAGAAGAGAAGGTTACTCCTATTATAGAATAGGGTATGACTTCAGTAGTCTCATTTACGGAGGAAGCAATTAAGGATAGGCAGGAAGAAGATTTAATTTTTAAGAAGATGAATATTCCATGGTTGTCAAACCAGGATTTGACATTTCCTGGGGAAGTGCATATGGATTCTGAAGTTGAAAATCTTAGGAAAACTCTGCAACAACATAAATCACAAATTTGTTTTCTTAATGAAACTAATGACAGTATGGTAATGACAAGCATGAGATTAAGAGAAGACCTGGAAGATATTAATGCACATTATCAAGAATTGATAGCGATGTCAAAAGAAGCATTGAAGAGGAAGAGAGAAATACATAATCAAGCTGAAGATTTAACCAAGCAAATTCAAAATTTAAACAAGAAGAATGAAATGTTATCAAACAAAGTTAAAAGTCTAGAGACAGAGCATGAATGATCTAAGAAGTAGTCTCATGCATTAGAAGGGATTGCCATGCTAGCAAGAGCATCCAAGCGGTTATGAGTGCCACCTAATGTCAAGCTATCAAGCATTGTATTTTGTTATAATGCGTACAATGGTTAACATTTTGTTGTCTTTAAAGATTTGAAGTTGACATTTAATTACTTGTTGTAACTGCTTCGAGTTTAGACCTAAAAGATAGTTATGAAACTGCTCTAGTTGGTAAATGATAAAAGTAGGAAAGTTGAGTGGAATATGGTTGATTTTGTTGCGAGAAGGGCTATAGAGCTAAGGATTTTGGATATATGCAGACTGATACACATGACTCTCATGTAAGGTTTGAAGACTGAGACTGATTTATATATGTAATATAAGCAATTTTATCCTCTATATTGATTATGTTTATGGCCAGTTTGACCACTCAACTTATGATTTCATTTCTTGATTAATGTTTTTATTCATGTGAATGCTCATGTGTTGTGGACAAAATGAGTACCATGTTATAAATGTTTATGGTTTACTTCTGTCATCCAATCTGTATGTCTTAGCTCTTTGATTACTTTATGATTTAGTTTTTTGTATTAGTTTGATATTTGTTTACCTTCTTGTGAATGAACTTTCAAACCAAAATTTACAAAAAACCAATTCCATTTTGCTTTTTGTTTTGAGATTGTCCTAGCTTGTTCCTTTTGTAGTCTAGGAACAATTTCTAGCACAAACAATAGAAAATTGAGGGCTTTAGCTGACATGAGCAGTGTCTTGACATGAGCAATGTCTTGACATAAGCAGACTTTTGATGACAAAACAAACCTCTGATGAATTGGCTTGAGTATTAAATAGATTATTGGCTTGATAGTTGGCATATTTTTTTATGACAGGTAGGTGACTTGGCATGATCAGTGAACAACATAGCAGATGATGAAGAGCAATGGTTGATTGAGTTGGGATAGTGGACATAGTGGTTTAAGATTCACATCAAATTTGCAAGCAGTGTCTAGTACACTTGAGGATTGGACTCCTCAACCTTTCTTCGTTGGAGCTGAGAAGACCAAGCCGAGACCTGGATTGAGAGTTGGTGCTATTCTTATCAGTTGGTTCTAATGTAATTGTGAAGATTGAATCCTTCCATGTACAATACATAAAACAAGTTTACCAAACAAATTTTGTGTTCTCTTGTGTTGTGTTACTTGTTATGATTCAATGATCTAGTTGATGATATGATTATTATTCATTGTTGGTTAGTATGAAATGATAATGTACTTACTAGTATAATGCATTGATGAACTCTGCAAAATTTATAGAAGTTGAAAAGGGTTTTAATTTCCATCACACCGATTCACCCCCCTCTCAGTGTGACCATTGTGTCCAACAATTCCATGCTCTTTCCATTTGTTACTTTCATTTGAAGTTTTCAACCATGGAAATTGGGTTTCTCCGCTCACACGGGTGATATCTTATCAAGTCACGTATAGGGCCAAATATACACTTGAAAAGTGAATCCTACCCGTGTGGACATGAGCCTGTCAACATTGGGACGCATGTATAAGGCCCTGTATGTTGTTTTTTAAATACAAAAGCTCTCATCCTTTGTAGGATGGTGCTTGAATGGAGGGAGAGAGAGCATGAAGATGTTGATATATATGTACATGGTGATTTAATCTACCAATAAGCATTGCAAAGATGTGGTATCTACAATTTTTGGAACCTTGGGATCCTGAGGGCCCAACTAATACTACTAGAAATGTTTGTAAGTTACTGGGATCTAGACATCGAGGCTTCATGCTAGATGGGATGCCATTGAGACTTGAGGCGGAAGACATTTATTTTATGATCGGACTACCCCGCCGAGGCATGGTAGTAAACATTAGGGCTCATGGAGTAGGAAGAGGCATGAACATTGATGAGTACAAATCTATATATTGCATTCCCGACATTGAGAAGGTGGGAATTCAAGTTCCCATCAATGCGATCTAGAGTCTCATTCTAAAAGTGATCATTCTAGTTATGGATAGAATAGCATGATTGGCATCACTACATTAGGCATCATAACCTCTCATGTTCTATGCAATAGAATGTATGATGCCTATTGTTTATGATTGGAGCACTTCCGTGTTGGGCAGCCAGAAACATCAACTGACGTATTACAAGTTAGTTCAGACCAAGAATTTCGGGTTTGCCAGTATTCTATGCACTTTCTTCTTTGAGAGGGTACCAAGCCTTAGTCCCAGAGTTGCGGTCCCTCCTCATAGTCTACATGATCCATCCTAGACTCGCTAGACTGGGGTGATACGGAGGTTTGGAGGAGGTAGAGCACCTTCCCCATTCACAAATTATTTTTTCCACTGGTGGCGACGACGGATCATCGTCATAGATGACTATCCCTATGCAGGGATCGACTTCCATGGGGACCAAGATATTCCACTACCACCAAGGTCCGCATTTGTAGACATCAGTAAGATATATTAAAGACTCCATTGACATATACCAAACAATAGGAAGCATGTCAACAAACCAATGACACTATAAGGAAACCCAAAACTATGTCAAGTTGTACAAAAGTATACAAGGTACCAGCTAAGATGGAAACTCAAGCATAGTACTTCTTAAGATAGATCCCATCTATGGGCTCTTTTAGGGCGTTCCCTTCATAATATTCTAACTCATAGGCCCATTTTTCCAAGACATGCCTCACAATGTAAGGACCATGCCACATAGGATTAAATTTTCCTGCCCCCAATGGTTCACTCGCTTGATCATATAAAAGGACCAAGTCTCATTCAATATAACAATGAGGACAGACATAATTGTCATACTGGGCCTTGACACAATGCTTATTCACTTCTAATTCCACCACAACATCTCGACGTTGCTCATCAAGGTGCTCCAAGTGGACTAATCGTTCTTCTAAATCAGAGGTGTCATGTAAAAGCTTTATGGCTAGCTTAAAGGAAAGTATCTCACATTCAACAGGTAAAACTGAATCCACCCGATGAACCACCTGGTACGATGAAAAACCCATGGAAGTCTTAACCATGATCCGGTAAGCCCACAAAGTAGAGTACAACATGATATGCCAATTGGTTTTGTTTTATCTAATGGTTTTTTGCAGGATGACCTTAAGAGATTTGTTAACAGCCTCAACCTTCCCATTCACTTGGGGGTAATATGAAGAATAATGGTATTTCTTAAACCCCAAATTCAAAGCTAATTCTTCCATCATCTTATTCAGGAAGTGTCTTCCATGGTCAGTGACAATATCCTTCAAGATTTCCAACTGGGTGATGATATGATTGAATACGAAGTGAGCAACCATCTAACCACCAGATTTGATTGTAGGCATAACCTCTACCCATTTCATGAAGTAACCTATGACCACAATAATATGATGGTGCCCCCCAGTTGACGCTGGCATACAACCCATATAATCCACCCCCCACTTTGTGAAGGGACCAATGACGATAATAGGGTGTAACAGGGTAGGATGTGAGTGCATGTTTTGAGAGAACACATGGAAAGGGTGACATATCTAGACGACATTAACACAATCTTTAAAGATCGATGACCAATAATAACCCACTCTAAATATTTTGAGTTGTATAAAGCCTGAATAAATTACCACCATACTCTCCTCCATGACAGTCATTAACCACAACCTCAGCCTCATCGTGAGTTAAGAAATGATGTAAGATGGAGTCCACCCCACCATGATACAAAGTGTCACCGATGATAAGGTAGTTCTTATCATTATGATGTAAGCGTCGTCGCTCATTCCTCAAGAGATGCGAAGGGTTCTTCAAAGTCTGTAGATAGATGATGATATTGCCATTCCAAGGGTCTATAAACGAGATGAGGAAAATATACTCATCAACAAATGAGTCTTCATGAAATGTGTCCTCATCCTACCTAGGGAGATTTAACATCGACTCCATGAATACCAAATACTTCTTTGATTTCACCGAAACAAAATCAAGGTCAAATTATTGTAAGATTACAATCCAGTTATTATATTTCTCCCCATCATTCGCCTGGTTAGGACGAACTAAAATAGATTGATATGAGCTATGACAATGGTCTGGAAAAGTAAGATGTCGTGTCTCAATTGTTGAATTCTATGAATAGTCGCTAAGGCCAACATCTCAACATGATTATATTGAAATTCCACATTGATGAGATTCTGGCTAAGACAATAAGTCATGTGCTCATGGAGTTTGTCATCCTCTTAAACCAGAAACATACCAATTGTATCTTAAGATGCAACCACATACAAAAAGAAATACCTACCATGGTCTGGTGGACTATGCAGAGGGGCTGATTCCAAGGCTTTCTTAAGAGCATCGAAGGACTCTTGGGCTTGCTCATTCCATAGGAACGAAGTATCCTTCTTCAATAAGTGCATGAAACCTTTAGTCAAATTGGAATAATTCACGACAAACCAACGCAAGAAATTATCCATCCCTTGGAGACTCATGAAACCTTTAGTCTAATTGTGCTCGGGGGAGGCAATCGAAGTATTGTCTCTACCTTAAACGGATCGAACCTAATCCCCTCCTTTGATATAATGAACCCCAATAATCGACCAATCCTAACATAAAAGATGCACTTCTATGGGTTCAAACAAATTTGATAACGACAACATCTTTCAAAGACCAAAGGAAGATGTGCTTTATGATCCACTCTTAGACGAGAGTGAGCAACGAGGTCGTTCAGATGCACTTCAATAATATGCTTAAGTTCGTGAAAGGAAAGGGTCATTTCCCGCTGAAAAGTAGCTGCGACATTTTTTATCAGGCCGAAAGGCATTTTTCGGTATGAAAAAATACCCCAAGGACATATATATGCAGTCTTATGTTGATACTTGGGTCTAATTTGGATATGATTATATCCTAAAAAACAATCCATAAATGAAAATACCTCGCTTCCCGCACACTCATCCAAAATCCGATCAATAAATTGTGTGGGGAAGTTGTCTTTAGGACAAGCTCTATTCAAATCTTTAAAATCAGTACACACATGGATGGTCTCCTACTTCTTATCCACATGAATGGGATTAGATACCCATTCGATTAAGGGAACCGAGTAGATGAATCCAGCCTTGAGCAACTTCTCTGCCTCAACCTTGATGGCAGGATCCTTACAGGGATTCACAACACGTAAATGTTGTTGAACTGGTTTAGCATTTGGATACGTTTTTATTTCATGTTCAACAATACGAGGATAAATCCCTACAATTTCTTCATATGACCAAGTGAATACATCACAAAATTCCTTAAAAACTACGTTGTATGTTTGAATTTCTTCGGGTGAACAATCAACACTGATATAAACATTCTCTATATTACCAGGGGTTCAAGAAATGTTGATCGATATATTTGGTGATATGTTTGCCATGTTTCCTTCGGCATATATACCATGAGTTCCTAATGGTATCACGGGATGACCAACTTTCTCGCTTAAGGTCATCCAAAACTCATCACACTCAATTTGTTCGAGCTCCAGGAGGAATTAGGATCGATGGTGCATCTCTTCCCAGGGTTGTTCTGGACCAGTCATGGCCTTGATGATAGCTTCGATTGAAATAAAAGTGTCTTTGAGGCAGTCATGTGAGCATGAAGAAATGTACACACGAGTGGGTGGCACTAGGTGATCATCCTCTACCGTCTATGAAGGGGAACGATTAGGTCCTACAGTGATATTGAATATGGCTTGGTAAGCGGTCTGCACTGTAGACAATGACATTTCCACACTGGTAGGTGTTGGACCTTCATCTGAATTACTCAGAGAACAGAGAGTCCAAGGATCACTCAAATAGGTGGTATGAAACAAGACTGGACTCAACGGTGCTGGAACGCCACCAGATGTAGAATCAATAGCTAGAATCAGTGCCAAACAATTAAAGGTTCCCATTAATGAATGATACATTCTAACACTAATTTTCTTAGTTACAAACTAAGAATTATCAATTACCAAGATAGTGGGACCTGATGATGCTGAAGAACCAAAATTATCAAACAACAATTGATTAATCCTCGCGATTCTATCTTTGTAGGGAAAACACACAACACAAAATACTGACGACGCGATCACTTTCGTGGCATAAATCTAGTTTTGACGCAGTAACAGATTATAGTCAAGGGATGCATCAACCATCTCAACCTCGACAGACATGGGTCCCCCCCCCCCAACTGGACCTAAAGTGAAGGAATAATTCCATGCGGTCTAAAGGAACGTGCATTAAAGGCTGTCAACATAGTCATTGATTTACATAACATGGGAGAGCCAAGGCCTTTCCAACAGGTAATAAACATCACATAGGTCGCAACACCTTCATTAGTAACTGTACATTTGATTATGTTGTTCAAACACTCCACATGGAATTGAAACTACACATGGTAAGGAAAGTGAGGTTGGACACCGTCAATCTTGAACCTAACGACACTAGGGTTGTTTGAGTCAGTAACCCCTAAACCAACTAACAACTCTTTCCTTTGCGAGGGACAAGTCTAAAGCACCTCTAAAGCTTACATCGCACAAGGAGTCTATCCCAAATCCTCAACTATAGAATAATGTTGAGTGGATCGAGAACTGGGATTGTTCCCTGAATGCTTCAAGACCTCTTTCAAAATGCGTGGTATAGTCTTAGGCTTGTCAATCTGCAAAGGAATCTCTGGGGGCAGAGGCTCTTTACCTGTGGATGGTTGTGATGCACCATAATCATGTGAATGGGTTTCAACATGAACAACCAATGCCATATTGATACAACCATGACTGATTTCCATGCTTGGTAGGTTTTGACTCCCACCAGCACCACTTTCGGTGGCCTAAGCCCTCAAAGTCATGTTTTGATTATGTGGAAGGTGATCAATTAGCACATCTGGGATTTGTGTGATGAACGTCAAGGCCTCATCAGTTCTAGGGCATAAGTACATAACATGGTCTCCTCCACAAAGCTTACATGGGAATTTGACCTTTCATTTAGTCTTCTCCCCCACCCAACATTTTCATCATTCTTGTCATAATTAACATACTCATTTTTATTACCACCCTTCTTATTATTCCTCCCCTTTTTCCTATTCTGTTTGGGTTGTTGGATACCCTTCTGGTTCGTCGATTGCACATAATGTACATCCACCGATTAGGTGGGGGTGGATGAAGCCATAACTTGTCCAGTTGTAGACTGGTTAAGCGACAAATTCTACATTTGACGTGTAACCTGGTCCACGACTTTCGCACTCTTAGAGCTAATGATGCCATCGACATGTTGCTTGAGTTTAAACTTGGGACAATGATTTGACCTTAGAGTGTCAGGGATAATATCATAAAGAAGCCCAGATTGAGCATAAATCAGGTCTGGTTGCTGAGCTCGGAAAATGGCATGTTCGTTGGTTGCCACTTTGGATGTCGAAACATCCTTCACGATATAAGGTAGTAAGGACTTATGGAACCATTCTAATAAGAATTCTGGTGGAATGTTGGCCTTAATCATTCACTTTCATCTACACCATTGTTGAATATGGTCGGAAATTTGGGTAGCTTTGTCTTGCCGAAAGGTCGAAAAGAGTTCAGTACTGACATCGTAGTGAACCAACAACTAGAAGTGATTAAGGAAGACCATGGTCGAGTCATTAAAGGTCTGGTATGTGCCCCCAAGCAACTTTATATACCATTTCATGGGTTAAACCTTGAGGGTGCGTTGAAACAATAATAATCAAACATAATTATGACTTAATGAATTTGAAGGACACCATAGATGAAAAGTTGTAACATGATCACCAAGATCCTTGACATTCTTACCTTCAAAATTTGGAACATCTAAAGGAAGTTTGGCAGGAACATGAGGCCATGCCGAATCATCACACACCGGGTCGTTCGTGAATTTGGATAAATCAGACAAGTTCAACATAGCTAAAAACATGATCCTAGGTTGCGCCATTTGATTCCATGTTGCCTGGAAAGATTAGTTATGATATGGCGGGTTCTGGTAAAGGCCATGACCTTGACCAGTTGGATAGTAACCTCCTCCCACATGACCCATGTGAGGATGCACAAGCATTTGCATATGGGGCATTCCTTGAGAAGGGGGAACCATATAAACGAAATTACTCGCCTGGTGTACTGGATGACCCCCTGACACCTAGGGAGGCATGTAACCTCCAGACACAAGGACACCGAATGACAGGGGAACAATGTAACCAAAGGGATCATAGCTTCCTGAGGGCCCACTTGGAATATGGGGAGGATTCAACATGAGAAATTCATTTGACAGAATATGTGTAGTGTACGGTAGGACCAAAGAAGGGATGTAAGTTGTAGACCCAATGTTCACATATCCACCACCACCCATAACAGGATGAACACTAGTGTGAAGACTAGATGAAGGGGGTGGCCACCCCCCAATAAACGGAGTAGAAGGAGGAATATGACCACCTCCAAGCTGATATGGAGTGAAAGGGGTTGACGTGCCCCCCAGTCCAACACTAGGGTCCGCACTAGGACCTTGGATGGATGATGGAATACTAGCTAAAACATTTGTCATGCCAAACATAAAAGGACTCAAACTAAAGGGAACAGACTATGTCTCAGTGCCCAATCCTCTTAAGGCTAAGTTTGGGATAAATCCCATGAAATCAAAAGAATCTGTTCCTACAGGGTGGGAAGGACCAACCATATGAGGGTCGATATATACCGGAGTACTAGGAATCCATAAAGTAGATGAAGAAGGAACCTAATTGAATCCTCCTCCCAATCCGAATGATGGGGATGGAGGGAACTCCAGAGTCTCTAAAGTGGTCACTTCATCGTAAAAAATCGATGGAGACCTCGATGGGAAAGTGACCGCCAATAATGTCTGGCCCTCTTATAAAGAGGCTATGAAGGGTCAATAGGTGGTTAATCTCCTATTAAACGATGATAATGACAAAGTGCCGAAACTTGATCCATGATCACTCCATAGAAAAAGAGACCCAACTAACCGCAATCCCTAATGCCAACTAGTGAACACATAACACACCCCTAAATAAACTAGGATAGATGCACACAAGCAAGGAGTGAGGACAAATGAACTCCAAGATGCAGTAGACATGTCTCACACAACAGAGGCCTAAGACTCCTATACATTACAAGCGAAGGTGTGTAACCAATTATAGTGGCCCTCAGCTTGAATGCATAAAGTGATTGTGCCGTCCAACCCCTACCTGGCCAGGACACTCACATAATAACCTCTGCAAGTACTCCTTGCAATACCTAGGAAAATCAACTAATGTCACCTCGATATAACCAATTTTAAGGCGAACAATCACGAGCAAGATCTATTGTATGGGCAAGATAACTAAGCTCAAAAGCACCAAAGTTACTTTAACAACCCCCAGATATGAATAAAATCCTGGAAATATATCTTTCCCTCACTGATGGTAGTGGAGAGCTATCCCCACCATCAATGTGTGTGATGGTTCGTGATTAACTCTTGTGTAAGAGGAGCTTCCCGAGAACACCAATTATAGCAAGGATTTCTCCTCTCCTTGGTCAAACACCTAAATTGTTTATGTTTTATAGTCTTGGAGAAGCTTACTCACAAAATCCTATTCCAAGACTCTAAAACCTAAGCTTGTTGGTGCACCCTATAAAATAAAAATGATTTTAATCAATTTTAAATTAACCGTTCATTTTAAGAGGTTGTGCTTACTCAAGGGATATGGTCATGAAACTAGTGATGTTATGACTCAGCAATAAAAACAAATATGCAGACCTAAAAACAATTCCAAGTGCAATCTTATTTTCCAAATGAAATGATGGTATGCCACTAAATGAAATGCACAATAATTCCTTTCCCTTTCAAATGCAAATGCAATCTTTCCTAAATGAAAGCCTAAAGACTAATTTCATCCCAAGCAAACAGATGCAAGTACGTACTTCCATGCACATGTAAAATGCAAATGAATATGCTACAATGCAAATATTTTTGTATTTTTAGAGTAAATGAATGAAAATGCAAAAAAGAACCACTAAATTCGTAGTCTCTACATAAAGCAGCAAGACACAATCCAAGCAAGACATCGAGACTTAAGGACTAATGCACTAATAACAAAACAAAAAGGGAGAAAAAGACAAGAACAACTTCCTAAAGAAAAATTTAAAAAAAGGAGGTTTCTAGTCACAAAAAAGGTAGTCAACATACAACATAAAGACCCTGGAAGACTCAACAACAGTCACAACCCACCGAACAAAAACCAAGATACCAATCAAAATTTGAGGTGTACGCGACTGTTCATAGAATATCATCGTATGTACGCAACCTACCAAAGGACAACTCACGTATATACGTGACCGTAAATAGTGTGACCCGCATATACAAGGAAGAAGGTAGTAAAAAAGTAAGCTAAAGGATAAACCACTCCAAGTAACTGTCCACCAACGATTATAATTCCAAATGTGACATAGAAATAGAAAGAAACAAAGAGCAATTTGAGAAAAAATGCACCCAAAAACCTCAACAAAATCAACTTCCCCAGTAGAGTCACCAATTCTGTTATGGAAAAAATATTCCTATGGTTTGGGGTGGACTACAATAGATAGTATGACACCAAAAACCAGATCCATTCTCAAGTATGTGAGATAAATTAAAGAAACTAACAACTAAGGGATCGAAACCATACCTCAACCGCATGTTTGAAGATGACCACCATTGAGCTCATGGTCAAAAGATTGTCCCTAAAATTTTCCCTCAACAACAAATATATATCCAAGCATAAAACATATTAAGTGCTACTATTCAATCTAACATAATCCCTTTAAACATGTATAAAAAAATTACACCCATGGATACATATAAACAATTGCACATGAAATTTGGATGAGAAATGGATATTTCTATTAATGTAAAAGCAAAGATGCAATGTGACAACCTCTGTCGGCACCATGTCAAAACTAAGAAACAAATTCCCTCCACTTGGGCCTGCACCACTTCAATCCTCCATAGCAAGGAAATCTCACAAAGGCAATGGAGAGTTTGGGAGATGAACATAAATGGTTCTATCAACAAGAACAAAGGGGTGCATACTCAAGTATATGACAATGGGGAATTTTTTTTCTATAATATCCTTACTCTCAAAGTTTCTCGCCCCCCTCAATGCTTCATAATGGCTCAATGTATTGCCCTCAAATGGGAAATGGAGCATCGATTCAAAGCGTTTCTAGGCATATGGTAGGCCAAGTATCAATATATTTTTTACTTGATCAGGAAAACTCCAAATATTTTTTTTTGTTTTTGAGCACAAAACCCGATGTACACGAGCTATAATGGTGCAAGATGCAGATACACGAGCTGTATAACTGATGACCTGTGTATACCTTCAAAATTGACTTTTTAAGGGTTAAACTGAAGCATCAGGGCTATAGTGAGTAAAGGGTATATAGTGAGTCTACATAGGGACAAGGGAATGCCATTAAGGCATGATGCATGAGGTGTGGAAAATCATTCTATAACAACCATATGTTGCATGAGGCAGGGATGGAAGACTATAATGTCACAACCAGGCGGCCTGTAATCTTTATTACAAGCATTTTCCCTCGTTGCAACATATGGTAATTTTCTTTGGTATCCTTGATACATAGGCTAAATACTGATACTTTTTAGTACCAAACGGGATACACAAATGATGTTCAATATCATAGTTGGCTCCTTCTTTTGAAGAGCAAGTAGTAGAGGATGTGTAAGGATCAGTAATGTAGCATAGTTGACTTGAGGGCGAGTCAACCTTTAATGTCAGGGCTTGTTGGATCCTTTGTTTTTGAAGAAGACTGGAAAATGTGGATGAAGAGAAGACTAAGGAAGGAAGTGTGGAAAGGAAGTGGAAGTTGTGGAAAAGAGATATTGACCGCAAGAACTTTTGGACCAATTTTGAACCTGCTCCACAATTATGAAAGGAAGTAAAGGGTAGCGGAAAAGAGGAGAGGAGGAAGAGAAGTTAGAACAAAAGAGCACAAGAGCATCTGAGCATTACAAGATTAGAGCCAAATGAAAATAGAGACAATCATATCTATAGCAAAAATTATGTATTTGGGTTTTGGCTTTTATTTGTATGAGGGCACATCCCACGATTGGTAATCCCGCAGTGAATGTAAAGACCTTAGAGACATGATGTAATCTTCAGTAAGGATGAGCATTTCCCATAATAAGAAAGTATTGTTTGGCCCCTAAAGTTTTATGCTATGACTATCTCAGATATGTCTGGTTCTATTTACCATTATGCTAAAATGATAGTATCTTTGAATGAGTAATGCTACAATGTGTTTAGATGAATGATGTTGCATTAGGATTTGTTGTGATATGAATGAAAAAAAACTCACAACCACATCCATACAGTTAATCATTCCCCATATTATGTCGGTCTTGGTTGTGCTTTGGGTGAGACCTCCTTCCTAAAGGGGATTGAAAATTCCAACACACTAGACTACAATGAAGCCCTTTTGTTGTCCCATGCGCAAGAACCCCGGTCTCAATTTTGTGCCAACAAAGCCTCCCCACCCGGTGCAACATCCACTTCTTAGCAGCCATGATTTTTTTTGTCATCTTGTATTTTTTTGTAAATTTACATCTCCTTTGTCTCTTCATGACTAAGAAGGATTTTTTGGTGGGGAAATGTTGGAGGAGCCTAGTCGAAGAGTTGACTAGGTCCTCTCAACCGACCACTTAATGGACATCCCAGTCTAGTCTAGTCAGTTAAGTAGACTTTCATAAAGTTAACCATTGTAACTATCTAACTGATTGTACACTGCATATATATAGGCTATTGAGCCATAATGATATAGAGAGAATTACCCCCGATTGTACAAGATGGCCTTCTGATATAATATAAGACTTGTTGTTGGTGCGACCACTACTTCTTCTTAACTCGATTGATGTATGAATGTTCTTGTATATCTTTATATGTTTAAAATGATACGAGTAACTAGATGTAATGTTGTAGATTACAAAAAACTGACAGAGATCCAATTTTCACTGGTAAAATTTTAACTAAATTATTTTATTGTTTGGGTACTCAATGGGCTTGCAGCTCATTTTACTATCCTCAATACGATGGGAAATTGAGATTGTAAATAAATGTCTAGAAGAGTATATTCATTGCTTTGCATCTAATAAAAAACACAATGGGTTAAGTGGCCTCCCTTGACATAATGGTGGCACAATATGTCCCTCCATACTTCATAAAGAATATCCTCATTTATGGAACTTTATGACTATCATCCTCCATCCATCACATGAACCTTGAAAGGGAAAGATAAGGTTCAAGTTGTGGATAATCGCGTAAAGAACCAACAATAGGTTCTCCAAGTATTGAGAAACAACTTGGCTATAGTACAAGAGAGGATAAAATAACAAGAAGATCAACACCACAATGAAAGGAAATATGAAGTGATGGATTGTGTATTTTTTAGGTTGTAACAATACAAATAGATGTCCCACAAGTAACAAAAGGAGGACAATAAATTAATACCCTACTACTATGGTCTATATAAGGTTTTGCAAAGGATTGAAATCATGGATAAAAAATTAGTTTTTCTCCATATTCATATGTACATCCAATCTTGCATGTTTGTTTCTTAAAAAAGGAAATGAACAACAAGGTCATACTATTTTATCAAATATTGATGAAGAAAGGACAAACATACTAGAACTTGAAAAATCCTTGCAACACAGATCAAGCAATTATTGAATACCTCATCGGGTGGAAGAACTTGCCAACAGAAGAGGCGACACGAAATTATGACATCTTCATGCAAAAAACATCCACAACTAATCAAATGTTGAGGTCAACACTTGTTTGAGTGGGATGGGCATGCTAAGCCTTAGACATTGAGTTATTGCATTTCTGTTGTTATATTACTAATATCCTTATTGGTTGGCTAGATCCTTCAATGGTTGGCTAAACCCTTCAATGGTTGGTTGGAACCTTTAATTGTAATTGTGCCGTTTGTCTCTTATATATACCAAGGAGACTTGGTTTTAAAGATCATATGATATTGTGAATTAATGTATTGTAAAAGGAGGTTGCGCCCTCGAAGTGGATTTTGATTCATTCTCTTTATTTCATTGCCATGGCACAAAGTTACTTGTTCTTTCTATTTTTATACTATCTTGTGGAAAGTGTACCACTTGGTACCCATGTATGTAACATCAAAATCAATTATGATTGTGTAATAGAGTTCAAGTTTTGCTATTACATTTGCCCCACTGATACAAGTAGATCATAGTGAATAATGAGATACAAGTTACTCTTAGGGATGATGATGCTTTGAAAGTTTGAAGTGTCTAATGACCATACATGAATTCAAGTGGTCAGAAACAAAGGCAAGGCATTGTAGTTTAAGTTATAAATAAATCTAGACCATACATTAACTTAACTATATACTGCTTAGACTCTTCTCTTCCTATGACCTAGGTAAAACACATGATAAGGAATGATGTAGAGGATATATGATCATCTAATTGAATGTGTATCAGACTAATAATGGGAAAGTCCAATTGATCCGCATTTCCAGGTGTTCGATTGGGGACAATAGGTTCGACTAGATGAGTCGAGTTATGTTATGGCGGAAGTAATTTAGAATATGTCGACAAACCAAAGCAATCAGCAAATAAGAATATGTTTACAAACAAAATGTAAGAATTTAGAACAAGGTTCTTTTATTAATTCTCTATGTACTATGTTACATGCATTATTCCCTATAATACATTAATGTACATGTTTATATAGAGTGTGGTAGAATGCTTGGGTGCCTTCCCGTTACGTTGAATTACAAGAAAAGTTACAAAAATAGCAGAAGTGCAACCATCACAATCAACTGGTAGACAAAGCGATAGTCCATTGGAGTCGGTATGATATGGTCGGTGTCGACGGAGCATGTTGTAGTCATCGGTCTCGACGAGTTATGATGTGGTTGGGTTTGACGATTGCAATAGTTGGTGTCGACGGAGCATGTTGAAGTCAACGGTCTTCGATGAGTTATGTTGTTGTTGGTTCTAGTAGTTGTCGATCGTCGTCTTTGACAAGTGATGTGAGAAGTCGACTAGGACTAGGCCAACTAGTTGAATAAGGCAATCGACTTCCTAGATGGATCATTCCTCCATCATTAAGAAGTTATGGTCCCCATTGGTTTCTCAGTTGATGAGGAAACTTCTTGGTCAGTTCATCAACATAATACCACTTCCCTTGGGTGGGGAGTTGTCCTGTTTTAGCTACCTGAAACAAGGGAATTAATTACATCCTTATATGGTGCACTCTTCATCCCACGATTGCATCACAAGGAATATGATCTTGAATGTATGGATGTATGACTTTAGGTTTTGTTGTCTGCAAGTCTGTTTGTTCTAGCAACAGTGCATGATATGGTCAAAGTAGATCCATATTAAAGACTGGATGCAGACCTAGGTATGAATAAATGTCGAGCTTGAAAGCGTTTTCTCCAATCTTCTGAATAACAATGTATGGACCATAACACAAAGTATTTAGCTTCTTGTATGGACCAATGAACTGGTATTTCTTGAGGTGTAGCCAGACCTGATCCTCAACTTGAAATGTATGAGGAATATGATGCTTGTCATGTTGAGCCTTAGCTTTCACATTAGCTCTCTAACATCTCATGCGTTTGTTTCTGAATGTCACAAATATGATCCCTGAACTTGAGTGCTTTCTCAACTTCTTGTTATCCATGATTAGTGTTGTCTAATTGTGTCGAAGGATTGATAAAGTCAATAGGCACTGAGGGTTGAAATCCATAGAAGATTTCAAATGGACTCTTGCCTGTAGAGCCGCAATGAGCACAATTGTAACTGTGTTGAATGTATGGGAAACTTTCATCCCATGTTTGACGATGCTTGTGGTTATACATGCAAAGTAGTCTGTTCATTCATCTAAGGGTGGAACATTGTTGACAAAGAAATCTACGTGTCGAGTTGCTTCCAAAGGTTTTTCCAGAAAATGTTGACAAATCTGGCATCTCTGTCAGAAACAATAGTTGTCAGTAAGCCAAAATGCTTCCAGACATGTTCAAAGAATAGCTGAGAATTCTATTGCGCTATTGTCGTCTTCTTGTAAGAAATGAGAATGACCATCTTGGAAAATCTATCCACTATGACCAAGATCGCATCATACTGATGCTTGGTGATAGGGTGTCTGGTAAAGTAATCCATAGAAATAGATTCCCAAGGTCGATTAGGAACTGACAAGGGTGTATATAAACCTTGTTGTCTGTTAGGCGGTTCAACAATGCCATAAACCACCCATGATCAAATGTACTTGTCAATGTCATATTTAAGTGTATGCCAGTAAAAATACTTCTGAAGAATGATGAGGATCTTCACCACTCCAAAGTGTTCTGCAGTCTTGCTATAGTGCACATCCCAAATGAGCTTCTGTCGGTGCTCATCTGTTGGTACACAAAGTTGTCCAAGCTTTCATAGCAATCTGTGTCTTAGGAAATAGTCGGTGGTATATGACTTATTGGTCTGAAGCTGTTGATAGAATGATGAAAAGACGTTGTCTACTTGATACAACTAAGGCAAAGTGGTGGTGTCACATCCCTGCATACTCATCACTGTAAGAAGGAGAGTAACGGGTTGTCGACTTAGATAATCAAGTGTGGCATTGGATTTTCATTTCCGATACTTAATTACCAACTAGAATTGTTACAAGTAATTAATCAACTTGAGTTGTCGAGTTGTGTGCAGCTTGGAATGGAATGGAGCAAATTGTAGGGGCTTATGGTGAGTATGAATGGCCATTTCCTTGCTAAGGACATAAAGTTTATATTGCTTGAGTGTGTGAACAATGGTGTAAATCTCCTTTTCATATGTCAAATACCTCCTAACGGTGTCAGTGAAGCTTTCTGAATGAGAAGCGACTGGGTGATTAAACTGCGTGATCACTGCGCCCAAGGCATAGTCTGACGCGTCTCTCTCAATCTCGAAAGGTTGGTACAAATCAGGTAACACAAGTATTGGAGCAATACAGAGCTGGTGCTTAAGTTGCTCAAAATCTTGTTGTTGTGATAGGGCCCACTTGTAAATAGTGCTTCCATTTCCTTTAGTCAACTGTTTCAATGGACAGGCTATGTGACTGATGCTGAGTACAAATCAAACGATAACACTTTTCCAAACCAAGAAAGCTTCTTTGTTCATGAATGTTCTGAGGAATGGGACAGTCTTTAAGGATCTGCATCTTTTATGGGTCGACGTGAATGCTTGTAGAGTCGATTACATACCCCAATTATTTAATGTTGTTAATGGAAAATGAACACTTATCCAAATTCAAGTAGAGTTGATGTTATTGGAGGATGCCGAGCACTTGTCAGAGCTGTTAGACATGTTCCTCCGTTGTTCTACTATAAATCAAGATGTTGTTGAGATAAATAATGATAAATTTGCCTATAAAAGGCCGCAACACATAATCCATGGATCACATGAAGTTTGTAGGTGCATTGGTTAAGATAAAAGGCATGACTAACCATTCAAACAATCCTTCCTTTGGAAAAGGGTATTGATTCTTCACCGAAATCTTGTTGAGTGCACTGTAGTCGATCTACATGCCAAGTCCCATCTTTCTTCAAAACAAGGACATCTAAACTGCCACAAGGATAGGAGTTGGATCAGATATGTCCCTTGTCGATCAAATCTTGGATTTGTCGACGAATGTCTTCATTATTGATAATGGATCTCCTGTAGATAGATGCATTAGGTAAAGAAGAACTAAGAGCAAGTATGATGGAGTGTTTTACCTGGCAGTGTAGTGGTACTCTGTGGGGTGATTTGAACATATTCCGACATTCTTCAAGAATTTTGTTGATTTGCTGTTGCTATCAGGAATTGCAGTTGTTGGCTAGTCGACAAGTTGCTACAGTCTTCCTAGAATGCTGAGGATTGATCATGATCAATGCGAATTTCTAAGCATGGCGAATCAACTTTTTTTCCTTTTTAGAATATACTATTTCAATTGTTGGCACATGTCATCATTCTAGTATTCCATAACACTGGTTACGAATTTTGACAATCACCTTCTATGGTCATGACTGATAAATTCCATGTTGATCCCACAAGTAAGGTTTCCCAAACAATGTGGTAGATATGAAAAGAGGCGCCGCATCACAGAGCACTTCGTCTTTAAAAGCCTGAATGAAGTAGTCGAGCTTGCATTGTCGAGTGATTATGAGTTCTTGTCCATATTTCATCCAACCAATGTTATAAGGCTGAGGATGCGGTGTGGTGACAAGATCTAGTTTCTTCGCAAGAGCTTTAGAAATAAAGTTCTTATGACTGCGATTATCCACAATTAGATGTAATGGATTATTCTGAACTTATATATGTGTATGGAACAAGTGCTCTCATTCCTCCTCATCGATAATAGTCGAGTTTGCTGGAGTTGTCGATGTCGATTCCAAGAGGGCCGATGATTCTAGGTCGGATTCCATGACAGATTTTTCAGATGCAGGCATTTTTTCTAGAAATGTCTTTCAAGATTTGCATTCAGATGTATCATGCCATGATGAGTTGTGGTAATCACACCATTTCCTAGCAAGAAGTTGCCTAATGTGATCCCTCTTGTCTTTTTGAGAGTGTTGCTTGCCCTGATCTTGCGTTGGTAGAGTTGGCTAGGTAGGGCGTTTGGACTTATCGAAGTTGGCTCCTGTTAGTTTAGTTGTGAGTCATGCTTTTCCTTTCTGCTTGGATTCAAGCTTGATAACATAGTGGAATGCATATGCAAGGATATTGACAATAAGTAACTCCATCTCTTGTTGAATGTAAGGGGATAGACCACTGACATACTTTAGAATGAGCAGTTTCTCTTCTTCTCGAACACTAAGTCTAGCCATGAGTCAATAGAACTCGTCAGTATAGTTCTGCATGGACTGGTCTCTCCACTGCCTTAGCTTTTGCCACTTCTTGTAATGTTGCTCAAGGTATTTGGGCAGATATAACTCTCTTCAGACATGGTCGACAAATTTATCCCATGTGTCTATGGTGTTGTATTATTTATCCATCTTTGTCGATAGATTCTCCCACCAACAGTGCACACAAGTCGACATCTTTAAGGACATAATTGTGATCTTCTCACCTTTCGAGAGTTGATTTATAGAGAAATAAGATTCCGGTTGCTGTACCCAATTCTTGATGGATTCAATGTCTTTTCCTTCAAGATTCAAAATATCCAAGTTCATTTGAACCTTAAAGGGATTGACTTTGTCAAAAGCGTATCTTATCGATGTACCTTATGAAGTTGAGGGGATTTGCATGAGAATCTCATTGAATTGGGTGAACATTTCAATCCGCTATCGAGTTAGTGCTTACTCTATGAGTTGCTCTGTTTCTTTAGTTGCATAGATTTTGTCTGTTGTTCCTGCCATTTTTAGACGAGTGTTTTGAACTAGTGGATACTCAGAAGTTGAAGGCAATGTCTATCCAGATTGCTAAGTTTGCGAGTGTGTTTGCACAAGCATATGTCAGGCAACTTTGCAAGAAGTGTCTACGCATAACTTAAGCAAGGTTAGGATGAAAAGCTTGAAGACTAGATGGTATCTCTGATACCAATGATCCGTGTCGCCTAGGTGTTCGACGGGGGATACCACGTTCGACTGAATGAGTCGAGTTCTGTTATGGCAAAAGCAATTTAGAATATTTCAACAAACCAAAGCAATCAGGCAATAAGAATATGTTTATAAACAAAATGAAAGAATTCAGAACACAATTCTTTTATTACTTCTCTGTGTACTCTGTTACATGCATTAATCCCTATAATACATTAATGTACATGCTTATATAGAGCGTGTTGGAATGCTTGGGTGTCTGCCCGTTACGTTTAGTTACAAGAGAAGTTGCAATGATTGCAGAAGTGTAACCGTCACAATCAACTGGTAGACAGAGCGACAGTCTATCGGAGTCGGTATGCCTTAGTCGGTGTTGATAAAGCATGTTGGAGTCGTTAGCCGCGATGAGTTATGATGTGGTCGGTTCTGATGAATACAGTAGTCGGTGTGATGGGGAATGCTGGAGTCATCGATCTTCAACGAGTTATGTTGTTGTCGGTTCTAGTAGTTGTCGGTCATTGTCTTCAACAAGTAACATGAGAAGTCAACTAGGACTAGGCCAACTAGTCAAACAAGCCAATCAACTTCCTGGATGGATCACCAATTGTCTTGGGGTGCATGAATGGCTCAAGTGAGCATGGTGATTGGTAAACTTGGAGGTTGTGATACCTTTCATAAAAAAAATGTATGAATGGTGTGATGCACGAGAGTGGGGAGTTAATTATGGGTTGCACATTGACGAATACATTATCCCATAACTATTTTGAAGAAAATCTAGGCTCATTAACCCATACCTTTGTATCTTGAATAGGTGTCTCCTTAGGGGGTAATGGTTTCCTTCTATTCAACATGATACCGAGAAAAATGCACAACTTCACCCATTATTTATTTAGTATGTATGATCTCACTTGGCTTGGGTACTAAAAACTTAATATTGTTGCCAAGAAGGCACGTGTCGAGTTGCCACAATTTAGTTATAGGTAAGTGGTGCACAATACCTTAGATCCAATATAACTTCTTTTTTTGGAAAATGAGTTGGTGGCTCCAACAATAGTAGTATACAAGGCTTGAGCAATTTAGCATTGAAAACGAGACATACATGATGGAATATAAAGAAATGTATAGTGCGGAAGAGTTATTTACTGTAAGGGATAATACAAACCATATTCAAACAATGCAAGTTTAACACTATCTACTGTTGTATGTGAAACCACACTTAGTCACCAACATTGTTTCGATGTGAGAAGCAACCCATGCTGAACATGGCAATTATTATACTCTTTAGGTTTGATTAAAAAAATTTCATCATCTTATTGATGATTTTTTTTATATTTAATGACTATTGACTTCTTGCCCTTTGAATTTCAAGTTTTTAGGGGCTTAATGAAGCTTTAAAAATTATGTTTACATTGTCATGAGAAACAATAATTTTAAGGTAGGGTAGATTTCAAAAGGAACATGTCCATTCAAACTTGATTCAATAGGGGTCATTTCCAAGCTTGGTTGTCTCAATCTCTGTTCCAAAAGATGAAAATCATGATAGAATGTGTGGAAAGACTGATTGTTTTGTAGCTTTTACAATGCATAAACTTTGGATTGGGAGTTTAGAAGAGTCTTGGTAGAGAGTTTAGAAGATTGCATTATGACAATAATTTAAACTCTCTTTCAAGAATCTTTTCCAAGAATTTTAAAATTGTTGTGATATTTTAAATTCTCTTAAGTAAACTCAAAAAACCTTTGCCAAAACGAGGAAATTTATAATGCCTCACACTTAACTTCATTCCAAAAATATGTTATCCATCTTTGGGTTTCACCCTAAAAAAGTACAAAACATTAAATAAGTTAAAAATGATTACAAATATTATTTTTGATTCACTTGATTAAGGTTAAACATACCATTCTAAAAATCTCAACAAATTTTAGAAACATTCTTAAACACTTAACTTCATTCCAAATATGTTATGGGTTTTTAGGTTTTCACCCTAAACAAGGTACAAAACATTAAATAAATTAAAAATATTATTTTTCATTCGCTTGATTAAGCTTAGGAATACAATTCTAAAATTGCCAACAAATTTTAAAAATGTATATATTAGGAAAGCATAAAAATTAGGATAACGAAGTACTGAAAAAAAGAAACGGATAGAAATTCTATCCAATCTTTAACGTAAAATCGTGAAAATAATAGTTTCAATCACATGTTTTTAAGTGTTATTTTAAAAGTTAAGAGAATGAAAGGAAATAAATATTGAAGAGGAAAGAGGACCAGTAAGAAAAAACTTCCAAATAAATATTGTAATCAAATATTTTTTTAAGCCGTCAAAATCAGTGATTACTAAAACTTCTATTTGAACTCATGATTATTTATATATCTTATGATGGTATTTAAATTATTAAAAACTTGAAGTTGGGTAATGTGAAAAAGCTTAAGCTATAATAACATTGTTGGATTTGAAAAAGCCTAAGCTATAACAACATTGGTCCTTCTGAAAAAAAAAAAACAACATTGGTCATAAAAATAAATTACGAAACTGGATAAATGATTCAAAGCTGGATAAATGATTCTTCTTAGTATCTTTAAATCATCATGATCATGACAACCCATTTTTATAAATTATTATAACAGAGTTGACATAAATATAAGAACAGGCTTCGAAGTTTTCTCTGATTTTGTGTCTGGATATGCATAGATTTGCTTTCATTATGTTGTATGGTTTGAAGATCCATAACAGAGCTTGCGTATGTACCAATCACACGCAAACAACCGCGTTAACTTGCGACTGTCTTCTTTTAAAAATCTGTTGGTACCAAAACTTTTGTGGGCAGATATATTGTGTACGTACGCATTCATTGCTCAGATCATTCATAAAAAAATCTGGCAATTCTGATCAGAACTATTCGCCGCCACATTCTCCACTCGATTTCCCCTTCTCCTACATGTACGGGGTCGTAAAAGTTCACGGTCACAGTCACAGGCATCTCCACGCCAACGCTGGGCAGCCTGCAAGTCTGTTTGTCTGCAGCATATAAGCGGACCAAAACCAGGTGATTTAAGATAATGTTATGGTCATGCGGGTTCCCTTTCCTTGTATTGTCAAAGTTTCATCCCGGAAAAATCCTCTGAGCTGAGCTTGAACGTTTTCAGCCCTCGCGGCTTAAGCTAAAACTGAGTCATATTCGTTGGAATCTTCATGTGCTAGTGGAAAGCCGAGGTAAGTAGCTTTATAAGTAATGTGGTTAAGTTCTCAAATGGAAATGGGTGTGTGAGTGGAATCCACATGAGACTCTTAGCAATGGGTGCCATACTTGCTGTGCTGATCATGACCATGCTATATGCTGCAGGGAATGGCATGATATGTTGCAGGTAACTGCAGGCAAGGATGTAATCCCATATAGCTTATGCATTTGCATGCTTTGTACCCTCAAAGGACAGGACACAAGATTTGATACAGGGAGGTTAGTCAATTATTTAGTTTAAATGGTTTTAAATTTGAGCATCTTTATACAAACTGAGAACAATATTGTACGGCAACTATAGTGAATCTCTCTTTAAACATATTACAAAGAAGTTGGCTTTGTAGGCCAATTGTATTCTTTGAAATATGCCCTTCAACCTGGATCCGGTTAGCTCCCCAAAATCTTTAGACATTCTGAATAATATCAAATAGAGGGCCTTCTACCATAGCTAAAACTTTACCCCAGGAATAGTTGGCCACTGTCATCTAATCAAAGGCTATTTCTGAAGTACTTCAGCACATTATGTTGATTGATATTTGAGGGAAAGAAACATAGGGTAAGAGAATTTAACTTCTGGATTTAGATGAAGCAGCCTCTCATTTTATCATTCATGTTCCTAAGCACAAATTGGAGGAGTCAACTTAGGTCCTCGTTCCAGTTGCTTCTGCATGACCTCCACCTTTAATTGCTATTAAAGAAGGCAGCAAATTTCCCACTTCCACTTGGAAATCCTTTGGTAGTCTTGTTTCGACTATCAAGGATTTGGATTAGCACCATTGCCTTCTGCCTTTGGGGATGCCATTTATCTTATCGGAGAAGCCTTTTATGGGAAGAGAGTAGCTAGGAAATCCTTTGGCAGTTTTGTTTCCACTATCAAGGATTTGGATTAACACCATTGTCTTCTGCCATTGGGAATGCCATTCTTCTTATCTGAGAAGTCTTTTATAGGAAGAGAGTAGCTAGAAAATCCTTTGGCAGTCTTGTTTCCACTATCAAGGATTTGGATTAACACCATTGCCTTCTGCCTTTGGGGATGCCATGTATCTTACCTGAGAAGTCTTTTATGGGAAGAGAGTAGCTAGGAAATCCTTTGGCAGTCTTGTTTCCACTATCAAGGATTTGGATTAACACCATTGTCTTCTGCCTTTGGAAATGCCATTTATGTTATCTGAGAAGCCTTTTATGGGAAGAGAGTAGCTAGGAAATCCTTTGTCAGTCTTGTTTCCACTATCAAGGATTTGGATTAACACCATTGTCTTCTGCCTTTGGGAATGCCATTTATGTTATCCGAGAAGCCTTTTATGGGAAGAGAAGCCTTTTAGGGAAGATAGTAGCTAGGAAATCCTTTGGCAGTATTGTTTCCACTATCAAGGATTTGGGTTAACACCATTGTCTTCTACCTTTGGGAATGCCATTTATCTTATCTGAGAAGCCTTTTATGGGAAGAGAGTAGCTAGGAAATCCTTTGGCAGTCTTGTTTCCACAATCAAGGATTTGGATTAACACCATTGCCTTCTGCCTTTGGGAATGGCATTTATCTTATCTGAGAAGCTTTTTATGGGAAGAGAGTAGCTAGGAAATCCTTTGGCAGTCAGTCTTGTTTCCACTATTAAGGATTTGGATTAACACCATTCCGGTCTGCCATTGGGGATGCCATTTATCTTATCTGAGAAGCCTTTTATGGGAAGAGAGTAGCTAGGAAATCCTTTGGCAGTCAGTCTTGTTTCCACTATCAGGGATTTGGATTAACATAATTGCCTTCTGCCTTTGGGGATGCCATTTATCTTATCTGAGGGAAAATAGCTACTATTTTTGGAGGTGGGTGATTAAATGATGGTGGATTTGGATTAACACCATTGCCTTCTGCCTTTGGGGATGCCATTTATCTTATCTGAGCGGCCTTTGAGCGGCTTTTTGTGGGAAAATAGTAGCTACTATTTTTGGAGGCGGGGGATTAAATAAGGGTGTGCTCAGTTTGATATGTTATAGCCACGCTTGGATTCATGCTAGAGTGAGTGACTGAGAAACTGTCACCAAATGCATTTCCTTGTAATGATTACCTGTGATCNGGTGATTAAATAAGGTTGTGCTCAGTTTGATATGTTATAGCCACGCTTGGATTCATGCTAGAGTGAGTGACTGAGAAACTGTCACCAAATGCATTTCCTTGTAATGATTACCTGTGATCACCTTCATGTTTCTCTAATTAACCAGCCAAAGACGTTGCTTGATATGAAACACATTTACCAAAGAGATCTCCAATACTTAGCAGCAGCTGAATAGTAACTGCCAAAGCTAAGCACAGATTTTCATTGCTTTCACCACAAGATTCTCATCTTCTCCTTAATGTAATCATTTAATTTGACTCCTTTTCAATTCTCTTGTTGGCTAGGCAATACATGAGTTTGATTAAATTCCCTGAATTTTAATTTTAATTTGACTCATTTTCAATTCTCTTGTTGGCTAGGCAATACTTGAGTTTGATTAAATTCGCTGAACGTGATTAGTCTACTGTAGCTCCTCGTCCTTCATTTATAAGTGGCAATTGTTTCACTCCAATTTAACCACCTTTGTTACGGATTAAATCAACCCAGATTTAAAATTTTCAAATTTATAATTCAACATTTTCTTTACTCTCAGGATCACACAGTGCTGTGCGAAGAATATCCTAGCATTTTGAGATTAGTACATTGAGGAGAAACATCAATTCTTCAAACATTACTATAATAAAAGAAATATCAAGTCAATTTCAATCTTGTATCATCAGTCAGATCTCATAGACCCATTTTCTAAGAAAGAAAAAAATCTATTTTAATGTCAGATCCAGGCTTTGGTTTATTGGAATTTGGGTGGGGTTTTGGTTTATTAGAATCAACCAAATCTCTTTGGTTTATTGAAATTTAGGTGGGGCCTTTGGTTTATTAGAATCAGGGTGAAGAGTAGAACAACCATATCTCTTAACCAGCTATGCTTCATAGACAACTTTGATGTTATATATATGTAACATCATTAGCAAAAGTACCTTTAATAAAATATATACAATTCATAATAAAAATCTAAATAACCACAACGTACATGTGGGAGATGTACATGTAAATTTGTAAAATTAAAAACGAATTCATATCCATTTTACACTTATAAATATATATTTACTCCCATTCATATTACCTCTTTATTAAAAAAGCTATAGTTTTTAAGAGCGTTTGTCTGATATGATATGAACTACCTTAAACATGGTTTGGCATGCCCTTTAAAACAATGAATAATCAATCCGAATCACTTCAAATCATGCCCATTGCCTACTTACCGACCTTTCATTCAAGGTGTAATTGATATAATTGCCATAGAAAATCACGTGAAAATTGTTCTCTCATATCATTTTGCATTTTATGGGTCATAGGTGATGGTTTATGTTTTATTTTGCATTTTATGAGTCATAGTTGATGTTTTATGTTTTATTTTTGAATTTATTGAGTCATAGTTGATGTTTTATGTTTTAGTTTTGAATTTATTGTTATCAGTAATTTGTAAGAGAAAAATCATAAAAAGAAAGACTCATATTATAATATCGAATATTAATAAAACTTTTATTTTGCATTTAATTTCGGTTTAAGAGTGATAGTTAGTTAATACGCAAATGACTCGCACTTATCTTCCGAGTTCACAAGAAGCATAATTTTATTATCAATTTTATACCTTTGTCAAGAAAGAAATACTAAAGAATGTTGTATCTTTGCTTTATTATATTTTTTTAAAATTGCAAATATTTCTTCACATCATATTGAATTTGAAAAAAAAACCTTTTTAAAATAAATATTATTGAATTTGAAAAACATTTAAAAAAAATAAATTAATTAGTGAGTACATTCTACAAAACATAAACTTATAAACTTGACCTTATCAAAATGTGTAAACAAGACGAAATTTGTGCATATAGAAAAGGTGTACAAAATTTTCAACATTAATACTTACTTAAAATAATGATATTTTTTAAAATGTAATTATTCATTTTATTTATCAAATAGGCAAGGGTGAGATATTTCTTATGACTCATGAAGGGTAGGTAAGGGTGAAATATTCCTTATGACTCATGAAGAGAATTAATCAATAATTGCTTCACAAGAATGGAGAAAATAATAATTTTTCTTCTCAACCTTTTGAAATGTATAATTAATGATATATTAATGCATTGTGTAATAATGAATCATAATTTTGTTATTGTGATGGTGCCCATGCTACAACATAACACTAGGAAAAAGAAACGATACTACTACATTAAATGGGGCCAAGCACAACGAAGCAAAGAGTCCATGAGTATGGCAAGATATAATGTGATTAATGTGATTCCTCTCAAGAAGGCTTGGTTGGGATCTGAATCCCTTGCATCCCAAGAGGTTGTGTGTATATGATGGAAGAGGCTAAGAGAGGTATTCCCTCAATGCTTAAGAGAGGTGTTTGGAGAGAAGCTGATATGAGTCATTGATTGGCATTGACCCCATGCAAGTTGATTCATGGGGTTATGACCCTTGGGAAAAGCATAATGGGTATGGATTTCAAAGAATAGTAAAACATGACGTAACTTTCCTCTATCTCTTCTTGAGCATAAGTTATTTCTTAGTCACTTTTCCTTCTATCACATTAAGAGACATAATTTTCGAAGAAGAGACAAGAGACATAATTTCCAGAGAAGGACCATGGCTTTATAATAGGGATGGACTTTTCAAGAGATTATGGTCCACATGGTTCGATCCCAAATTGGGTATGTCATCCAAAACCTTGGTCTAGGTCTATCTGCAATTCCTCCCTTATGAAAAGCAATTAGAGATGGCGTGAGTGCATTCATTAAATCCTTGTAAACAATATTGGAGAGGAAGATGGCTACATGTGCTACAATCTATGTAACAATTTATCCAAGATAAAGGGAAAAACTCCACATTAAGAATTTAAACTATGAGTATCCTATTCATTTGATGGAATTGTTATTGCTACGATCGTTTGGAAAATAAATGTCCATTTGAATTGAAGGTTCAACCCTCTACTCATTAAGGAGAGTGATAGAGTAAAAAGGTCTAGCCAAAAGGGCAAGAAAAACCCGAAAAAGGTTTGGAAACTTTCATAACATTCCTCTCACTAAGTTGTTTCATGCGATTGGAAAAGAGGACATGGTGGATTTGAGCAAGGCCATCTAAAAAAAATTATTTTCAATCAGGGAAATACTCCACATTTAGGATTTAGAATTTGGATTATGAGAGTATCCCATTCAAATGTTGGAATTCTCATGGATATGATTATGTGGAATCCCAATGTACATTCGAATCCAAGGTTCAAGTCCTTACGGAGGAGAGTTATCAAAATAAAATAGCGTGGACAAAGAGCAATAAAAAACTTTAAAAAGGTTTGAAAAGTATGAGAACATTCCATTAAAGAGCTGGTTTGATACTACTAGAAGCGAGGACATGGTGTATCAAGCACTTCACCCCCCCACTTTGAGACCCAACCTCAACGTGACCTCATCTTTGGGATCCCTCCTAGAGTACCACTTTCTGACCTTAGAAAAAACCCTCCCCACACATTTTACCTCATCATTTTAGTTTCGACTCTCCTAACTCTTAAGTCCAAACATTCAAGGAACCCTTTCCATCATCCAAAACCCGAACAAAGAAACCTAATTCCTTGATCCTTACCACCATATCTAAATTGACCAAATAAAAAACCAAAGTTGTTAAAGATTTCACACAAAGTCTATTTTAGGAAAACTCTAGGAGCCCCTATATAACTTATCCATGAACAACTCAATGATTTTTATAAAGGGAATCCAAAGGCCCCTTATCATTCCAAAGCTTAGTCATGTAGAAGGTTTCTTGAAATGCTACCACGAAACCTCCCTTAAACTCTTGTTATTAATATGAGTAATTACTCTTCTTCAATATGAAAATCCTTTCACGGAACATCTATGGTAGTGGACGATCTCTAAAAAAAGAAGATTGAGTTAGCAAAACCTGAAATATCTTCATTTGAGAATCAAGTGCCTCTATGGGATATGGAAAAAGTGAAACTCTCAATTTGTAGAGTTGCAAAAATTTGGAGACTTATCCATTAACCCAAACTCATGTAAGGTGAGGTGAGTAATTCATGGAAGAGTCTAAAATACGGTAGAATTGTATTCAAAGGTGTGGAACTTCCCCTTTATGAAATTTAATGTATACATGGCTTCACTTGTCATTCTTAATCCAATTTGTTGGACTTTGTTATCTTGAGAGAGAAAACCATCCAAACCTTCCTTGGATGATTGAGAGAACCTGGACCTTATCATGATAGCCCATGTGAAGAAAGGAGGCTTATCAATTATCAAAACCATCTTATCAAACTTCATTGGGGCTAACTCTTCAAATGCTGAACCCAACAAATGGTCATTTCACTTATCAAACTTTATTGGGGCTAACTCCTCAAATGTTGAACCCCACTAATGGTCATTTCACTTGGAATATTCCAAAAGTGAAGGAAGAGGCTTTGTTTTGGAAACATTGGATAGGTTCTGGCTAAGCAACGAATTATTTAACAAAGATTTCAAACTAGAAGCTTTATTCTTAAAGGGGCACTCTTTTACCACTGGTACATTACCTTAAGAATATTAAAGGGGAAAATGATGCAACCAACAAGCTTTGATTCAATTCACAAGATCTAAAAACCATGCAAACACATGAGAGTGGAAAGAATAACTACATTTTTATTCATTCTCCATCCTAACTATTACAATGAAGGTCCAACCCTTTATAACTACTATATATCAGTTGTATTGACCTTGTCGAGTATGAAGGGTTTCCTTATTTAGGATCAATGTTATCAGAACCGGACTGGTCATCGAACCGGCGAAGCCCAAAATGTGAACCGGACCTGAACCGGAAAAAAACCGGGTAAAAAACCGGCTGACTAAAAAATACATAAAATATTCATATTTTGTAAAAAAACATATATATTCATGTGCATACATATGAA
>LPNX010002491.1:609506-651918 GCA_001517045.1 Pseudotsuga menziesii
TAGTAAGTATGTTTAGGAATAAAGTCTGAAACAAAGTCTTAAGTGATCATTAACAGGTGTACAACAATATTTCAGAATTTAAACATTATCATCATATCAAAACAATGTATGTATTTTCAGTCTGATATATGAGTGCAAAATAAGGTTGTTATCAGGCCATTATTTAATTTCAATCCAAACCAACGAAATCAGTCTTTAGATGTTTTTTTTAAAAAAAATTTGCAAAACCGGCCTCTGAATCGGCCGGTTCAGAGGCCGGTTTGGTCCAGAGGCCGGTTTTGCAAATTTTTTTACTGAACCGGACCGGTTGACCTTGTGAACGGAACCGGCCGATTCAGAGGCCGGTTTGGTCCAGAGGCCGGTTTTGCAAATTTTTTTACTGAACCGGACCGGTTGACCTTGTGAACCGGTCAGACCGGCCGGTTTTGCCGGTTCCGGGCCGGTTCCGATAACACTGTTTAGGATATGAGCAATCTTTTCCTTTTTATTTCTCGGAATAGCTTGTTTCCAATCCACCCTTGCCTCACTTTCATCACCTACACTGTCCCCATGAAAGATATATAAGTCAGAAACATTAAACATAGGGGAAATATCAAGATTAGGTGGTAAATCAACCTTGTAAGCATTGTCATTAATTTTCCTAAGAATCTTGCAATGACCGATTTTCTTATACTTCAATTTGTGGTAGGTTCCTCTAGGGAACCGCTCTTTCTGTAAATAAACCATCACCAAATCACCTTCATTGAATATCTGGTGTCATCAGTGAGCATCTTTTATAATTTTGTTCTGCTCATTACTGGCTTGCAGCTTTTGTCTCACTTATTGTTGCAACTATTGAATGTGTTCTGCAAATGCTTCCCCATCATCACTGACTCTATACCCAAGCGTTAGCTGCACCAAATCTAGTACACCCATAGGATTTCTACCATAAACAACCAGAAATGGAGATTTACCTATAGATCTATTTATTGAACTATTGTAGGCAAATTCTGCTTGAGGTAAAGCCAAATCCCACTACTTGGGATTCTCTCTGACAATGCTTCGTAACAGGTTTCCTAAACTTCGATTTACTACCTCAGTTTGCCCATCTGTTTGGGGGTGATAGGCACTATTGAACTATAATTTAGTCCCTATTTTCTTCCATAAAGTCCTCCAAAAATGACCCAAAAACCGAGTATTTCTATCAGAAGTAATAGTTTTTGGGACACCATGCAATCTAACGATTTATGAAAAAAACAATTCTGCCACCTTTGATGCATCTTTAGTTTTCTTACAAGCAATGAAATGAACCATTTTAGAGAACCTATCAACAACCACAAAAATAGAGTCTTTACCTCGTTGTGTGTGTGGGAACTGGTAATGGCATGTACAACCCTGTATTTTGTGAGTATCCTTTAGCCATTTACAAATCCTACATCGTGCTACATACTTGGTTATATATTTTCTCATCTTTGGCCAGTAATACTTATCTTCGATTAAGGCTAGCATCTTATCCTTCCCAAAATGTCCTGCCAAGCCGCTACTATGAAGTTCTCTGATAATATTTTCTCTCATAGAACAAATTGGAATGCATAGTCGTTTTCCTTTGAAGAGGTAGTCATCTTGCATAAAATAATCACTCTGAATAAGATCCATGTTCCCATCAACTGGATTCTTCAACTGTCCCACAATCTCTCGAAAATCGTTATTTGTCACATAGAGATCCTTCAATACTGCAAACCCATTTGCTTGATTTTCCATGGTGGTCAAAAGAATAGTGCGTTGACTGAAAGCATCTGCAACCTGATTTTGCTTTCTTGATTTGTGCTTCAAAACAAAGGTGTATCCTTGTAAATAGGAAACCCATTTCACATGTCCACTGTTCAATTTCTTTTGGGTGTTTACATATTTTAAAGCAATGTGATCAGTAAATAACACAAACTCTTTTGGCACTAAATAATGCCTCCAATGTCGCAATGCTTGCACAATTGCATACAATTCTATATCATACGTCGAGTAGTTCTTTCTTACATCATTCAATTTTTCGCTAAAAAATGCAATTGGTTTACTTGCTTGGCTAAGTACAGCTCCAATGCCTACATGTGAGGCATCACAGTCTACCTCAAACACTTTATCAAAATCTGGTAAGGCTAATATAGGTGCCTCAGTTACCTTTTTCTTTAGAAACTTAAAGCTTTCTTCAGCTTCATTGGTCCACTTGAATGTTGTGCCTTTGGTGCAATCTGTTATGGGTGCTACAATACTGCTAAAATTTCGAATAATTTTTCTGTAAAAGGTGACTAGCCCATGAAAACTTCTTACCTTCTATTATGCTCCTAGGACTAGGCCACTCCAAATTGATCTGACCTTCTTTGAATCCATCTTGACTCCTTCTGTTGAGATTACAAAACCCAAAAATACCAAACTTTCTTGCAGGAACCTACATTTCTTTAGGTTTGCATAAAGATGATGTTTTCTCAATGTATCCAATATAATATTTAATTGTTGCAAGTGATCTTCTTTGTTTTTACTGAAAACTAGAATGCCATCAAAATAAACGACAACAAACTTACCATTGTAAGGTCAAAGTACAATATTCATCAATCACATGAAGGTATTAGGTGCATTGGACAACCCAAATGGCATCACCATCCATTCATATAGTCCATCCTTGGCCTTGAAGGTAGTTTTCCATTCATCTCCTTCGCGAATTTGGATCTGGTGGTATCCACTTCGCAAATCAATTTTACTGAAATATTTATCTCCGGAGAGTACATCCATCATGTCGTCCAAGCGCGGTATAGGAAACCGATATTTGATAGTAATTTTATTGATTGCTCTGCTATCTGTGCACATCCTCCATGTATTATCTTTTTTTGGAGTCAACAATGCTGGTACAACACAGGGACTCATGCTTTCTCTTACCACACCTTTCTTTATAAGCTCTGTTACTTGCTGGTTGAGCTCTGCATGTTGTGTAGGACTCATTCTATAGGCTGCTTGATTAGGTAAGGATGATCCCGAGATTAGATCAATGCAATGTTGAACAATGAATATCCCTATTTGGTGGAAGTCCATCAGGAAGTTCATTAGGGATAACATCAACATATTCTTCTAGTAACTTGGCCACTTCAATAGGTATTGGTATGTCTTCCTCAGCTCCTTTTTGTACTATTAATGCATAGTAGAATCTTGTTGCCTTCATTTCTTTAACAATCTCTTTTTTTGACAACATATTCTCAGTTTTCCCTTCATCGTTAAGGGGTAATAAGATGACTTTTGTTCCATCCTTCCAAAAGGTGTAGGTATTCTTTCCTCCGTTGTGTATGACTTTCCTGCCAAATTGCCAAGGCCTCCCCAATAACAAATGGCATGCATCCATTGGAATGACATCACACCATACTTCATCTTTATAAGTCTTATCGATGGAAAACTTAATTAAACATCTTTTATTAGTGGTGACTTCATTCCCTTTCTTGAACCATGCAATTCGGTAAGGATGGGGATGTGTTTCACAACGTAATTTCAACTTATCTACCATCTCTTTAGAAACCATATTCTCAAAACTACCACTATAAATAATAACTTGACATACCTTTCCTCCAGAAGTACACCTGGTTCGAAAAATATTTATCCGAAGCCATGAATCTTCATTGCTGCTACTTTGTCTTTGCTCTTTCTTGGGAATCACCATTGAGAATTTCCACCATATCAGGTAGGACTTCAGATTCAACTCCTTCTTCATTCTCAGCTTGAACCAAGTTTAAACTGGGTTGTTGTCCTTGCTATGGCTCTTGCATGTTGTAATTTGAGCATTCAAATGTGTAATGTCCTCTTCTGCTTAGGCATTGAGGACCAACTCGCTAACCTATGTGATACCTGTGGGTTCGAGTGGGTACTGATAGTTAGGGAATCAACTGAAGACTGATGCCATCTACAGAAAATATAGGGCATCAATATTATATCACCATTGGGTCGAAGAGGGCCACCAGAGCCAAAGGCCACCGGCATGCATGACATCTTAAGCATTATTTGAATGATGCATGCACCCGATTAAGTCTCGATGTGTATGCATGCAAGTCAACTGCAAATTAGAAGTTAAATTGACCTAATTAGGTCAAAAGTTAGGGTTTTCGCAGTTGAAAGTTATAAAAGAAAGATAAAGTGAATGGAGACTTTACTTTTGATGATTATTGATTTTGGAGCTCTTGAGTAGCAGCACAGCGTGCGGCCACAACAGTTGGGGTTGGAGACGGCATCTTCAGCTAACGGGGTTTCGGCAGTGAGATATCTGCCTTAGTCTCCTCCAGGATAAACCATCCAGGTTTGTCACTGTGTCTATTGCATTCATCATTATCCAGTGTTCCAGTATACGCTAGAAGATTATTTGCAGGTTCATCCGTACAGCTGGGGGCATTTAGCTGGAAAACCCAAGTCATTCACCAGGACTCTGGATCATCATATTTCTTCTGCATGTGGCCTGCATCCCCACTGATAGGATCACTCTACTGCCTTGAGTGATTATCAGCCATCAGATTGTCCACCTGGGGCAGCTAGCAGCAGATTACAGAGGTGTGGGGGTGTGAGCAGCAGTCTGGTGGATCAATTCGTTAGGGCATCTGGAGAGGTCAAAACTCTTGCATGCTTCGACCATCCTCTCCGGCACGGGCACACCTACACTTCGGCCTACTTTCAGCTGAAACTGACCATCCCTTCAGCAAAAACGTCACACTTCACTGATTCAGACTACTGGGGTATTACGGAGGAAAACGAGGTCACTTCTTCATTAGCTCATCTCATCTTGCTTGCGTATTTTCTTTGGAGCATATTCAACCGGCTTATCAGTGGTAAGTGTTCATTCTATCCTGCAAACCCTAAACCTAATTTCAGCTATAAAATAGGGAATTTTTGCATGGCAGTTTGCATGCTCGGCTATTTCAGTAACTTTGCATAGAGATAGAAAATATCAGTATTTGAGATATTACAAAATGCTCGATGACCCTCTACACCCCACCTAAAACACCAATAAGGTCTTCCTTTCCACCACTGTAGCCTCTACCCCTTTGAAATCCTCTTCCTCGTGGTTGGTTCAGGTTACCTTGTCTAATATCTTCTTCTTTTTAAGCTCCTTGGGATGATTCGCCTCTTCCATAATTAAAACCACCTCGTGAGGCAGACAAAGTGCCCCTCCTTCCTCCTCTATTCCTTTGAGAAAATTGTCGGTTTTGTTTTTTCTCAGCCTTAAAGGCTAACTGGTATGCACCTTCCACTTTGCAAACCCTATGCATGCTCAATTATTCTTGAATAGAAAATTTCAAGCAATTCACATACCTTGGAGCCAGTTGCTCATCAATTTCCTGGTGATCCACATGAATGGAGAACCGATAAAACTCATGTGTGAATTCCTCCACGGTAGACAGGTTTTGCATCAAGTTTTGAAATTTACGAAAAAGGGTTTGTGCATAGTCCAGCGACAAAACTTTTTCTCGCAACTTTTTTTCCATCTTATCCCAGGTCTTTATTTTGGCTTTTGTTTTTTTTTGTTCCGTCTTTTTGCACATGATCCCACCAGATCACGGCGTGACCTTTCAACTTTGTGCATGCAAATTTCATCCTCTTTTCTTTTGTTATAGGCTTTCATTTAAAAAACTTTTCCATGGAGTTCAACCAATCTATTAACTCCTCTGGTTTAAGACTCCTTGCATAGTCTGAAACTTCCATTTTGATCCCATCGTTTCTCCCTTCTAGAGCCTTGAGCATCCTTTATTCATAAGGTATGCGCTCTACTTCTTCTTCTTCATGTTCTGTATGCTGATCAACCCCTCCTTGGTCTGTCTCCTCATCAGATGCTTCTCTTTGTATTATCCTTTGAGTAGCCAGCATGTCTATAAGATTTGCTACTTTCCTTTGGAGGTTTTGCATATCTCTACGCATCTGAGCAAGACTTGCTCTTCCTCTTCCTCTCCCAGCTAGGCTTCCTGCTTTGATACCAGATGATGCAGCCAATAAGCTTTGATTTAATTCACAAGATCTAAAAACCATGAAAACACATGATAGTGGAAAGAATAACTATCTTTTTATTCATTCTCCATCCTAACTATTACAATGAAGGTCTAACCCTCTATAACTACTATCTGAGATTTTAGAATTCTGAGATTTTTGAAAATTGCTAATTTTAGAAAATTCTCGCATGGCTATGAAACTGAACACCAACTATAAGCTAACTAGAGCGACACTAGTTGTCAACTCGTTTTTCTAATTAGGTTTATAAACTGAGAGATAACTATTAATTACAAGTTAAAAAAATCCCGTAAAACACTAAAACCTCAATTTGAGGCCTTATATGAAGGAATTTGGCCTTAGAAAAGTGTAAGAAAAAAATCCAATCAGAAGGATTTGATCGACCACTGCACTGAACACTTCGAAACACAACTTCCTGTTAAATTTGAGCCCAAATGGATAACCGAGTCAAAAGTTATGACCCCCAGAAATCCTTGCATTTATTCTCTTTTTTTTCTTCTATATTTTGTTTTTCTTTTTATTATTATTTTTTTCTAATTTTTTTCAGCCTTTAGAAATCACTACATCATAAAAGGACCTAAAACTTCCCTTTCAGATTTGAAGCTATGTGGTGTGATCGTGTGCAACTGTAAGAAAAAGTACAATAATGGTGGAACTTCGAAATATTTGGAAATGTCTTCCAAGGAAAAATAATAATTAGAAGCAAAAATGGTTCATCTCTAGGACAATATTGAAGAGGAAGCCTAATCATAAAATATGATTTTGAAAGAGGACCTTTTATCACATGACATGGATACTATATACAAGAGGAGGGAATAAAAAATTTGTTGGCAGAAATTTGGGATTCGATAATTCAAGGATTGAGATAGGAACCCGATATATTTTCATAAGATAACTCAAATGAGAAGAGTTAACAACAATTTCTAGAATTTTGAGTAAGGATAACATCATAGAAAGCCATAAACTTGATATGCAAAGAAACATCTTATTTCAAAAGTCTTTTAGTGGACCTTGGCATAAGACAACCAACTAGCTCATCGCTAATTTTTAACATACCATCCCTGGTTACTAAGGAAATGAATGATGGGCTTACAACTCCAATTTTCAAGGAATTATGAGAGGAAGTTTATGTATGGAAAAAAAAGAAGGCTACATTATTACGATTTTCCAATATGTTTCTGCCAAAAGATATGGCACATTTTCAAAGGAAATATGCACATGGAAGTGGAAGGATTGAGGAAGTTAAGAAAGAGTGCTCAAGGCTTTAAACTTAACTTTTCTTACATTGGTTCCGAGAAAGGAGGTTGGGCTTTAAACTTCACTTTTTCTTACATTGGTTCCGAGAAAGGAGGTTACTTTAACTTTGATGTTCTTAGGCATATTTCTCTTTGTACTACTCCATATAAAATCATTTCTAAAATAATTGTTGCAAAATTTAAACATTGTTGCTGAAATTGATAACTTTGAGTTGCTTTAGGAAGCAATCTACTCATTAAATAGAGAAAAGGATCAAACATATTTCTCAAGCTAGATCTTGCAAAGGCTTATTACAAAATTCAATAGGTGTTTCTTAAGGAAGTCTTATTGAAATTTGGATTCCACAAAGATTGGCGGGTAGGGTAAGTGAATATTCTTGGAGAAAGACAAGTCCTTTGGTAAAGTCTTCCAAATCTCTTCAACTACTTCTATTTCTCAATCCCAATTTGTAGATGATGCTCTATTCGTTGGGAAAACTAGTATTAGAGAGGCCATAAACATTTAGAATTAGGTTATAATCTTTGAGAATTATCAACCCAAGGGATTAGAAAAGGAAAGGTCAAAGGTTTTCTTCATAAAAGTCAAGCCAGTGCTACAATGGAGGATATTGAATATTTTGGGCTTTTAGATGGCTCAATTCTCTTTAGAATACCTAGGATTCCCTCTATTAAATTTTAGGCACACACCCAAGGAGTGGTCCCCTATCATTGATAAGCTAAAGATAAGATACGATAATTTTATGTCCTTGGTAGGAAGGTTGGTCCTTGTTTAGTTTGTGTTGTCATCCATTCATTTATACCTAAGCTCTCTCGTGATAACCCCCAAAAGCTATTTTGCTAGTGATAAAGGGTATTCTTGTGAAATTCTTTTGGAGAGGAGTGAGAAATGAGAAAAAGTGGCATTTATGATCAGGGAACGACGATTATTCTTTCTAAATGGGTAGGTAGTTGGGATAAAAAAACTTCATCGGGTCCATAAATCCCTAATAGCAAAAGCTTTATTGGAAAACATTGAGGAAGCCTAACTTGTTATAGGAAATATTTTTGAAATCCAAACTCTTAACTAGAAACCCTATGGAAGATGTAGTAAGAGCCTAGAATCCTCCCAAAGGATCCAATATTTGGAATGGCATATTACAAAACAAACCATTGATAATTGACTTTGTCTTATAGGATATCTATGATGGATGCATTGCTCAATTTTGGGACGATGTTTGAAATGGACATACCTCATTAAGTGATAATCCTTCATGGGAGCCAATACTTAGAGAAATGAAGGATTTAAATTGGATACATGCTAAAAGTTATTGGATTGAATGTTTAGAAAAAGCATTTGTAGGGAGACTTAAAGCCATTTATTGGAAAGACCTTGATGAATGACCCATTAAAATGCAAATTGAGATGAAAGATTCCATTCAAATAGAACTAGACAAGGACCAATCTTAGCAAAAGAAGGTAAAGGTGTCTTCCTATAGGATTTAGCGAGAAAGGGGATGTATTGAGTTAAAGAGGGGTATGTAGCAAGTCTAAAAAAGGACTTTGCCCCTTAAAATACCCCTCATGGAAAAAATATTACAATTGCCAAATTGGTCAAAGATAACATTTTTTATTTCGCTAGCTTGCAAAGGGGAAGTTTTGTTCGAGGTTGCTCTTACAATAAGAAGCAATATAAGACCATCTTGCTTTATTGGGTGCTTAATCAAAGAAGAAGACACATGTTGCATTCTATTAGATTATAATGTAACCAAGCAGGTTTGGGAACTGTTGTCACATATTTAGTAGCTGGGCTACTTTTGTTCCTGAGTAGTACTGAGCAGTTCTTTGAGCCAGTCCTTTACTATGAGGTTAGCAGATGATGAGCTACTGGTTGATGATCTCCCACTTCCAGCAGATCCAGGGTATTCAGATTGACCAGTTCTATGCCATGACTAAGCCTCATGACCCTAGATTCAATCGCTGAGTTAGCCATTCTTTCATGACCCAGAGCAGAGATTGTTATAGTGCCCATGATATGTAGCAGCAATATTTGTTCCAGTGATCTTCAAATTGGTTTCAGATCCGGTGTAGGTATATGACCCAGGTGATAGTATGGTTTGTGCATATGGATTTTGATGTTGCTCTGTTACCTATTTTAGCAGTGAGACTTGGTTGATATTCATTATATGTTGGCAATACTTTATTTTGGTTTTACTTGGAATCTAAGGTATAAATAATCTAGCTATTTTGACGAAGAGATTCTTTTGTATACTCATTGTCCTTTCCCTACTCCTAGTATGGATTTGGTCATTTCCCTTTAGGAACATAGCTTGCTAGTCTTGGCACCATCTCCACCGTCTTCGTCCATCCGTTGCCTTCCCTTGTTGTTGATTAACCTTGACTTGTAACTTGACTAGTGACATCTGGGATTTCCCCCACCTTCACCTCTATGTTGGAATAGGTTTCCATGTATAAATTGTGTCTCGGTGTTGGTTTATGTGATGCTTGTCACAGGGAATATCTACCTTTAGGTTTTGAACACAAGTAGTCCTACCAAAGAAAGTGCTTTTAGACATATTATCCACTTATTTGTACCATAGTTATATTAGCTGAGGAGCCGTTGGTTGACAAACATGACAAATGTTTGATTCCAGTGTATCAGATGATTCGCCTTTGTGTCTAGCCAGTTTTTCATTTGAATAATTTTGACCATGGCTCTGCGGGGTTTGTAATAAAATGTGCTAGTAGGTTATTTTGAGTGGTTCGGTCTCCTAAGACGTAATATCTCAGCGAAGGTATTCTAGGGAGTTTTTTGCCCTTGACAATTATGTTTTGCCTGTAGCCGAGTATAATTGACGAGGTTTTCTCCCGCTTCCTCCAAAGCTGGAATGCCCGATTTTGAATTCTAGGCCTTGGGGGGTTATTAGAGCCCAACTAAGTGTTTATAAACCTACTAGGCATTGTTAGAATAGAGCATGGTCATGTCCTAAGTCACTAGGACCCTCAGAAAAAATTTGAATTTTTTTTACCGGACGGGTTAAAAAATTATTTTTTAATTATTTCCCTAAGTTTTTTGATTAATTTTTCCATAAATTAATTGGAAAAATCCCATTTGTAATGAGTCGGTCATATGGACCCCGAATTCAGTGATTGAAGGCTCTAACCTTAAGCCAAAAACCATTCTTGATCAGCCAGCCAGTTAGATCTAACTTTCAGATCATCAATTGGACACATAACGCTCATTTTCTCAAAAAAGTCATTTTTGGGTAAAAAATGATTGTTTAGGAGAAAATTAAAACTCCCCAAATTAATCCAAATTCAGCGAAATAAAATGCTAAATGATATGGCACGGAGCATTTATGATGATTCCAATCAATATCGGTCAGTATCGGAGTGTAGCAGTTGAACTATCAGTCAAAAATTTGCCCTTTTTGGTCAAATCCGTTTTTGGTTGAAGTGTGGGTTATCTATTGGTTGGGTGATCATTATGAGGGAGGATGAGCCACCTCACCCCCCCTCATTACTCCAGCACTCAGTTACAACTCAGTGGCAGCTCAGTTCAACTCCAAATCATCATGCCGAGCTCATTCAATTACGCTGGTGTTACTCTTAGTTTGGTTTTAGGGTTTTAGCTTGATCTCATTGTATAAATAGAGGCTCCTTCAGCTCTATTCGGATGGAGAGTTTGGCATAGAAACTCTGTTGGATTTTGTAAGCTTCTTTTGTTAATAAAATATTGAGACTTTGGAGGTCATTTGATGGGCTTTTGGCATTGTGTCTTCATCCTATGTGAAGTAATATCTCTTTCACCCTACCCTTGTATTGCAATTTGATTATTATGTTTATTGAAGACTAACAATCTAGTACTTAGGCTTCTAATCAAATCTGCATTGAGTGTTTGTGTCTTCAGGGATTGCATCTAGTAGGAGCTTTCGGAACCTAATACCTTCACCATACAAGTGTTCCATTATTAATATATTTTGTTTGCAGGGTTGCAAGCGGTTCCAGAGCTTTCCTGCCTTCTCCAACAGACTTCAAAAAATTCTCTTGGTTACATTGGTTACTACAAGTGGATCTCTATTTTCAAGGTTCTATCCTACTTCTTTTCCACTTTTATAGAAGTTATCAAGTAATTTAAATCTTTATTTCAAGCTTGCTTGGCTTCTACTAAGTTAGATCTAGGCTTTCCAGCTTTATATCTACTTTTTAAAAGCTAGATCCATCTTTCTAAAGGCCCACTTTTAAAGATCTAGTTTCATTTGCATTTTTGTAAATCCCTCTTTCTTTTTGCCTTGGAAAACGTGCACTTTTTCTTGAAAAACGTGCAAATTTTCTACTTTTAGGCTTGCTGGTTTTTTTCGTGTTCTTTTTTTCTTCTTCTTAATTTTGGAAATTCATAAAATCAGAAAATTTTTCGAATTTTTTTAAAAAAAGTTCTATTTTTTTAAAATTTTGACTTTTTCTCGAAAAACGTGCCATTTCATGCTTGCTGTTTTTTGGCTGATTTTTGACATTTTTCTGCTATTTTTCAATTCTGGATATTAGCATAAAAATCAGAAATTTTTTTGAAATGTTTTTCAATTTTTTTTCCACTTTTTCTTGAAAAACGTGCCATTTCGTACTTGCTGTTTTTTATTGATTTTCTGCAATTTTCTGCTATTTTCCAGATTCTGGAAATTAAACTAAAATGTTAAAAAATCTTTAATTTTAAATTCGCAAAAAGTCTCTAGTCGTTTTGTCGAAAATCGTGCATTTTACATAAAAATCAGTGAGCTTGCCTGGTTTTTTCCAGGTTTTGATTTTAGGTCTCATTTATTTCTTTTGATCTTTTGTTTCATCTTTTAAGGCACTTGTCTTCCCATCCACTTAATCTTTTCGAATCACAAATTAAATTTGGTTTCCTAACACTCTTACTAGTCCTTGTTTAGAGCTCTTATCCACAGGTGAACTAAAAGCAAAACCAAGCAAGAAAGAGCAAGCAGAACTAGATCCAAAGACAAGGATCCAAAACGAAAAAAGAAGTCATTCTCCTTTGTACAAACTCATAAGAGTTTTTTCATTTTTACTTAAGCTAGTTCTCAAAAGTCCTGACAAGGATTATATTCCCAATGCATTTGTACTTCATTAATAAAACAAGGCTAAGTGGGATAAGGCCTCCCATACTTGGTTTTTCTTCCCCATTTGGGGAAGAATGTCTTTGTTCTTAGCTTAGATTTATTTCAATTACTTAGAGTAGTTTCATTTTTCGCAAAGTAGATACTAATTGGTAGATTAGCCCATTTTGCTTCATTAACTAAGTTGATTACTTCATCTTTTAAGTGTTTGTATCTTTCATAAGTAATTCAACTGTTTAAAGTAGAAATCTCTTGAATCTCACCATAAGGTGGATCAAGAGTGCTCTCTGTCGGAGAGTTTGTTTAACCATCTTCACTTTACTTTCATGCATCATATTGTTTAATCAATTAATCGATAAGTAAGACTCTTGAACTTGCAGAAACACAAGTCAAGAGCACTCTCTATCGGAGAGCATCATTAGTTTTGCACATCCTTGCATTAGGCATCTAGATCAGATAAGACTCTTGAACCTTTGTCATAAGACAAGGTCAAGAGCGCTCTCTGTCGGAGAGTTTAATTAATTGACTTAATAAAATCTTTCAACCAACATTCCCTCTAATTAATTCACTTCGTTGACATCCTTCACCTAGTATGCTCTGCCGACTTTCAAGTTGGGCTCGTACTCAGAACGGTGAATGGACTTGCTAAGAGCGCAATAACAACATAATTAAAACTTTTACCCCATAACCAATGCACCGACGTTGTCTCGATAAAATACTCAGGTAGTGGGCAAATTCCAAGTGTGGGCGCCGGGCAACCCAATCTGGACACTCGCTGGTTAAGTTATTGAACACCTAGCTTGTGATTCCAGACAGGTTCATCATGTCTTCGAACGGAGCCACTGAAAGTATTTCCGGTTAGGATTCCCAGACACCTTAAGCAAGATCACCATTAAAATCCTTAAAACTTACCAAGAGCACTCGCACAATCTAACATTTATTGGTTTAAATTCCAGACTTGTGTTTATTTCTTTGGCGCATTTTAGTTTCATCGACTCCATAAGGCACTGGTAGTTGTTTTGTTTTGCATAATTATACGATCAATTGTCTATGGCTTAATATAATTGTTATCACTGAATGCTTAATTGATGTCTAGAATTTAAATCTATCCTTTTATCTCTTGTTGCAACGTGGATTGCTTTTTTGATCTTGTGTCACATTCATAATAAGTTAAACACCTTCAAATTATAATAACTCCTAAAAAACACCCATCCGCATCCGCAACCTTCAAAAAACACTTTAACAACTTTAGAGTTGTAGAAAACTCTTTTGTAGGGACTACCCCCCTTGGCTTCATTAGGAGTTAGCCTAAACGGAGGAACTAGGAGTAGGTGACAGTACCTAGCTCTGTGCTTGCCCCCAAGGCCACACCTCTCCCATTTTCTCAAGTGAGGAGACAACTTTCATTAGATTTCTGCTGCTGGTGTGCATTCGGCGGACAACAAGACACCAAGGCATCGAAGCTTAAAGTTATTCTAAATGGATGCCCTGCCAACAAAATAAAAGTGTCTCTAGACACTACTGCAAATAAAAATAAAACTAGCCAGTTTCCAAGAGATGAGCACTCATCCATTATATGGTGTAAGGCTCATTTATCCCCATAGCGTATCCGGGTGAGGCAAGCCCCTCAAGGCTGAGCCTTAGTCATTTTTTGGAAGCCTAGAAGGCTTTCCAGGGCACCTGCTCTTGGAGGCTAGCAAGTTAGTAAAAATAAATAAAGTTGATGGCTAGAGGATGAGAAATCATTCTTTGTATAATGTACGACTTATTTCCCCCCAGAGGGCAACAGGGAGAGACTGGCCCCAGAAGGTTATGTCTTTGTCATTTTTTGAAATCCCAGAAGGTTTACTAGGGCACCTGCCTTTAGAAATTAAATAGTATGATAATGCTGTGCAAATAAAGTATAAAAGGGTTGCTTGTTTATAGTGTAGTGGAGCCTTCTCATCATTCCACCCATATGTTAGACACTGCCATTCCCTATTGTTCATCTAGTCCAACTTATGTGTTGTGTGGATTCCCTTGTCCTTTAGTCCAAGTGCTTACAGTGTCGAGTTATCAAGTCGTCGCTTTGGCCTTACCTAGTTTTAGTTCCCCTCACCCTTGACTAGCAAAAGGGCTAAATCTATAAATGAGTATACACTAAAGGTTCTTGTTTAAAGCAACTAGTCATTTTGATTTAGATTATTATATATGTATTGTGCTTATACTTGCCAACAAAATTTAATTGTACTTGAGTGTCACTGCTAGCATAGATAATTGAGCATGCATGTCCATTTTGTACTTTTAAGTATCAGAGTTTAGCACTTGGGTCATCATTTGATTAGTTTTGACCTGGTCAACCCAGTGTTGGCAAAGCCAGGAGCAGGGTCCAGGATGAGTTATAGACCGATGGTTATGGATGATGATTATTTATGGTCTATACGTGTCCATTAGACACATTCATGCTTTAGATGGTGATTTACTATGATGGCTTGTATTATTTTATTGATTATCAACATTTGTAGGCTTTATTATTATTATGGTTTTGGCATGGATGGGGTTCCTGATGTACCTTTGTGATGGACATATTGTGTATGAGACTATGAGTACTCATTCCTAGTTGATTTGGACATTCCGAGTCCATTAGTGCAACTGGTTTTTAGTTTCAGGCAGTTGTAGGAGAGATATGGGTCTTTCAGACATTTTGCAGCAGATTTGCCCTGGGAAATAAAAGATAAAACACAATGCAGATATTGGTGAGATTTCCTAGGGCGCCAGAGTGGATCCTTGGAGTACAGCCAGTCTATTATCCCATATACCTAGGGTGCCAGGCACATCTGTTTAGTCATTGTTTTGCGTAGATGCTTTCCGGGTGAGATTTAACAGTTTTATGTTTCCAAGGCAGTAGTTTAGTGATAAAAAATGGCTAATGAGGAAATCGATTTGGGAAATTGAGGTAAAGGAATGGCATGGAATTGGTCAGAGGTGCAATGTTTGGGTCACCTTCATCATCCGGCATTAGCTTCACTCCACTTGGGGTCCACACATCCTTGATTTATGCAATTTGAGGGTGTTTTGATGTATTTTGAGGGAGATATCCTAGTGATTTTTATCACTCCTTTGTATTATTTGCCCCCACACCTTGTTATTGTTCCATGGAGCCATGCTAGTGAAGGATAACATGAACTCCTAGCCCCACCATGTGCTACTTTGTGGTCATTAGTCATATTTTATGTGGTGTGCCCCCTTATTTGGCATTTCTAGTGATGCGCCCCCTTCTATTAGTGAGTTGATCCATGTGAGATGTATCTGACTAATCTTAGCCGTAGATTAGGATGATGTTATCTTATGATCTTGACCCTTGATCTTTTCGGATCTAGGTTTTATGTACTTGAGAGATCTATATATTGAGATGCTCTCTCATTTGTAAATGGACTTTTGGCTCTCAAGCTCTTGGATTAATAAAATGTTTTGCAAAAACTCTCGGAAGATTTGTCGAATGTATTGTATGAAGATTGGAAAGTCTTATTCTCTCTAGCAGTCTTGCGGATCTATGCATTTCTAATATTTTTGCAGGTTGTCATCCATCTGGTGAAGGAAGCGTTTTGGGTAGGGGTGCTATTGTGACTGAACTCCATAGAATTTTCTCAAGTTGTCTTTGATTCAGGGAGTATCTTTATTGTGTCTTGCGTCCATCTTGATGTTCTTTGATTCATCTTTCTTTGTCATTTCATCTATCCTTTTGTAAATTGATTCTCATAGTAGATCTCTTTTGCAGGATGAGGGAGCGCTTGGCATATGAAAGGAGATAGCGATTTCACTTGGAGAGACATAGAAAATGCTCGTAATTGATTGGAGAGGAAAGATCATTTTCATACAAGGTTGGTAGCAAGTATTTTCAGGTACGTTTGCATTTATTTTATTTTTTTGGGGTTTGATCCAATTGTCACAACCAAACCCTCTTTTTACAAACCCTAGTTTTGTAGATTTGATAGATGTGGTGAGTTTTTGATGACAACCATCAAACCCCACATGGAGATTCTTGAGTAAACCCCAGATTTTGAATTTCATAGAAATTGGATTCCATTTGCCCTGGGATCTAACACTAGTCTCTCTAGGTGGGGCGCCCCCTTTAGGTAGGTGGTCAAATTTTTCAGATCTATCAGTTGGATATGCTTGAACCCGCTTGATTTTCATAGATCCATCCTTCAAGTGTCCTAATCTAGTCACTCATTGCCTTGATCTACTCTTTTGGGTTTGCCATGTCCATTTTTGCATAAACCCTTGGTGGGTCCCTTTAGGATTTCCATTCGTGTGGCTAGATCTTTTTAGATCTATCATTTGGGTATGCTTGAACCCACTTGATTTTCACAGATCTATCCTCCAAGCACCCGAATCTAGTCATTCCATGCCTTGATCTACCTTTTTTGGGTCCCCTTCGTCCACTTTTGCATAAAATCCTATGCGGGTCCTTTAGGCTTCTCCTGTATATAGCTATATTTTTGTAGATCTACTTTGTTTAACTCATTGTGGTGCTTTCTTTCTTAAGTTGGGCTAATTTCCTAATTCACTAAGTCTCCCCAACTTTATCTTAACTCCTATACCACATCCATTTCCTAGATCTAGACTACTTCACTCATTATCTCTCCTCTTTTACCGATTGCTTACCCCTAGGAGTGTCTTGAGTAGGTTTGCTAGCCCTCTTAGGCTAGAAGGGTCTCCCCCTTGGTCATTCTCTGGATTGATCGAAAGCGACAAGAGCCCGTCCGGTGTGACAACTACCCTTCATATGTAGTGGATGAGGCCCTTGCGGTGTCACCGGTTAGCTACACCACCTCTCCCGTCTCGAATGGGATACCTTTAGTGGGTAGCTACACTTTGTGTGATAACAAGAACTTTGGAGTGATCTTAGTAGGCTTCCTCATCTAGAGGCTACCTTTGACGAGGAGCTTATAAAAAAATGGGCAGAGTGTTGTTGGAAAACAAAAATTCTCAAGCTAGTATGGATCTTTTCTCTTGGCTTTGCTTTTTGATATTTGTGGAAAGAAAGAAAAAAATCTCAAGTTGACATGAATCTTTTCTCTTGGCTTTGCTTTTTGATTTTTGTGGAAAGAAAGAAATTTCTAGGAATTTTGAACTAAATAAGCAATCGAAAGATCTAATTGAGGGATAATCCGAAGAAAAATATTGGAAAGAATTAAGATAAGGTATAAAATAGAGCAATACCTTTGTGGACCAATTAGAGTAGCGTTTAGTTCAGACTATGGGATTTTCACTAATCCCCCAAATAATTAATGGTCAACTTTTAAGAAAGTAAGCTTGCATTAATGACCAAGAACCCCTTGATCTAGGTTGGATAAAATTCAAACTTGACGAGGTGGAAAAGAGTAACCAAATGCAGTGGGAGTAATGGGAATCCATAGAAATGATTAAGGCAAGGTACTAGGGATCATCTTTCAGTTCCTTGAGTTTGTTAAGAGGGAGTGTTGAGATTTGTATTTCGAGATGTCCTTCATGTGCTGATGCTCAACATGAAGGTTCATTATTAGTATAGGCATTGATGTAGTGTTTGAGAAACACTCTACCAGTTGACGTGGTTTCAATGACTTCAACCAGTTGCATGTAAGGAGTGCAGGGATGCACTAGTTTTTAATATAGTAGTGTGAGGTGCATGATGCGTGTGCATGAGATTGTCATAATTCACACTTGAATGGCACTTATTTTAGATCTTTAAACAAATCTACTATATCACAATAATAAGCAATAGGATCACTGAAAGAAAGACAAACACAACATAAAAGAGACAAAAGTTTCTCCTCTGGGAAACCCTTAAAGGGAAGAAAACCCAACAACTTCTTCAATATAGATTCGTTAGTACGTACAATGTCAATCCAATACAATGAAGAACTAAAGCTCTTCCTCGCAAATATCCCGAATATAGTTAAGATAAGAAACCCCAAGAATAAGATGTCTTCAATGCAGATACTCTTCTCCCAAGTGAACTTGTTGTTCTCTCTCTCTCTCTAGCGAACTTGCTGGAGTGAGTGATGTGTCCAAATGAGAAGTGCGCCCTCTCTATTTATACTTGTCTCTCAAGTGACTCTCCCCTTATGGAGCCAACTTCTCGAACTGCCAGGGTTGACTTCTCAAGGGAAACATTAAATAATTCTTATTTAACGTTCTTTTCAGATTCTTCTGAGCCGAATTTACAAGAGGGGTTACATTCATTCTTTTAGGGTTCTTTACATGATCAAATACAATATGAATATTTCTCGAAGGAAGTACAACCATAATACAATAAGAATATCTTCCAAAGTTACATTCTTTAACACTCCATCTTAACAAGGTATTCTTCTCACGAGATCATCATCATTGCTGCTGCAACTCTGTACTCTGATCATTGACTTCTGACATCTCTCAAATCTACACATCACTAGAAGTCCACCACGAGCAAGCCATCATCTCAAACATGCATCAGTCACAATCATACATCCAGGGGCATCACAGTAGCGACACACCAGTAAGCCAAAGGCACATATTACGTCATTACGGGACTTCATCTCATCACACATCTCCAACTGGATACATAGCTTGATTGGATACACATACTCGGCTGGATACACATGCTTGACTGAATACACATACTTGGTTGGATATGCATACTCGACTGGATACACATACAAAGTATGGTCACGCTTTCCAATCATGACATTATGGACATGTTCTCCAGTCATCACAAGTATGGTCACTCTCTCCAACCCTCGCAAGTATGGTCACTCTCTCCAATCATCACAAGCTGGTCACGCTCTCCAGTTCACTGGATAAACAACTCAATTAGATACGCATACTCGACTGGATATGCATACAACTGTATGGTCACTGTCTCTAATCATCACGAGGATGATTACTCTTTCCAATCATCACGAGCTAGTCACTCTCTCTAGTGCACACACACAACTAGCTCTAACTGGATATGCAACTCGATTGGATACGCATACTTGACTGGATATGCATACCACTGTATGGTCACTCTCTCCAGTCATCACGAGTATGGTCACTCTCTCTAATCATCATGAGCTAGTCACTCTCTTCAGTTAACACGAAGACTAGTAATACATGCCTGTAAAATACCACTTGTTGCTATCACACAATCATTAACTACATCCCTAGAATCGTATATCGGACTCATCCCTCCCTCTCACGAGGGACATCTCTCTATATCACACCAAGCTTGTCCTTGAAGTACTGAAACTTCACTCTTGACAGAGTCTTGGTCAAAACATCCCTGTCTGCTTGTCCGTCGCAATATACTGGAGCCTCATTGCTCCCTTCTGTACCATATCTCTTATATAATCGTACCTAATCTCAATATGCCTTGACTTGTCATGAAACACTGGGTTCTCGAACAACTTCACACAACTCTAGTTGTCACCGAAAATACAAGTCACCTCTAACTCGAGATCAAACAACCCTGCAAGTAACTTCCGAAGCTACACTGCTTCACTACTAGTTGAACATGCTAAAATATACTCTGCCTCGGCTGGACTCAGTGCCACACTCGTTTCCTTCCTGCTGAACCAAAAATCATGCCAGATACTAAACTGAAGCAACATCCTGAAGTTCTCTCCCTATCTGTGACACTACCGACCCAATATGAATCAACATAGCCTTGCAGGCTAATCTTCTGATTTGACTCATACCTGAGTCCATACTCAAGTGTACCCTTCTGGTACCTCATCACATGCTTTGCCGCAATCAATTGAACATGTCTTGGCTCAACCATGTATTGAGTCAAGGTGTTCACTGCAAAGCATATATCTGGTTTGGCGTTTTGTCTGTATACTGTGGCATCAACTATCTTTGAAGAAGTATCACACAACAACTTCAAGTTTGATGCCATCGATGTAGCCACAACTTTACAGTCCAACATCCCGAATCTTCAGGATCTCCACAACGTATTTTCTGTAAGGTAGCACCTTACATATTTATCTTATTAAATAAATAAGTATATATTTCATAAGTAAATTGATTCTGATATGAATACATAGTCTCTCGACAAATATATGGTACATAATAGTGAAGGGTTACGTTTCTTCTCATGTTGTTTGTTACATTTAGCATATACAATATTTATTAATTAATTGCTTAATCTAATTTATTATTTTATTTACATATTATTCTATTTGGTATGCTACAAGTCATCTTGATCTAAAAAGGTTCGTCAACGAATCTTCTATGAGCTTGCTGCAGTTATTGGAATTTTTACCACGAATAATGGTGCCATGGTTTAGCAGTGCTTGAAATAATTGGTCGCATTTCCATTCAAATATTTTTATGCATATGATTTTGTAGATAAATGAATAACAACTATATGGAGTATTCTTCCGAGCTTCTAATCTGATGGTGTTATTTTGATCTTCTAATTTAATGTAGATTTCTGATATTTCTGTATGCTTTGATATGGTTTTCTTATCTGTAGTGGCAACTACTAGTAATGTACTTACTTCCTTGTCAAACGAGCTTGGATTTAGTTATTTTCGAGGAACCTTTTAATGTTAAGATTCTAGAACATCTTGAGTTACGACCACTGGTAGAATGTTCATCTCTTTATTTGTCGCAGCATCTTATGGGTTTCGTTCTTCTATGTTATCCTGATTAAAGTTATCTTGGACACTTTTATTTTCATCATTGCATTATTCTACGACTTCAATTTTTTTATAATTATTGTTAACAATGACTTCATTTTTAACCATATTTTGTGTTTTATTATTACAATCTACGTCATCGTCGTTTTCTTTACAATTGATATTGACATTGTGATTGTCAATATCATCTTGATCTTTCATATCCTTGTCTTCTACCTCTTCTGTTTCATCGTCTTTGTTATCATATTCCTTAACAAGTCCTTGTTCTGGAGTTTCATTAGACAATTTTACAGTTTTTCCATGTGGCATATTAATGTGCCTTACTTCCCTACCTTGTAAGAATCTGCAGAGAAATTCTGGTAGACTAACATATTTTTGACTGAGTATCGTATTTTGAGGTTTGTAGTTGGGGTGTCTTTGGTTATCCCTCCTGGAGTTTGGTGGCCTGAATCTTTTGTGAGGAGGAATATAAGGAGGCGGTCGTCGTGGCCTCCTTGCCTGTCTGGTTGAAGTAGCGACTTCAGACTCTTCCCTGCTTGAATATTTAGGAATTGTCGTCGTACCTTGTTCCTCTTTACTTAAGAACTTGGGAGTCGCAGTTGCTTCTTTTGTTGTGTGTGCAAATGCAGTTTCCATCTTTCCCTTGCTTGAGACTTTGGAGATTGTAACCTCTTCTTCATAGGCTTCTTCATCATTTTCTCTCAACCTTGGATCGGTTTGAGCAATAGATTCTTCGGGTCTGATCTTGGTACAAGTTCTTCCTTGATTCTATTTTCTTCTGTCATGGGTGCAAAATCAGTTTCCAGCTCTTCCTTATTTGGAAATTTAGGGGGCATAACTGCTTTTGCTATCGTAGGTGCCATAGCAGTTTCTTGCTTTCCTTCGCTTGAGAAGTGAGATGTCGTAGCCGCTTCTTCATAGGCTTCTTCATCACCTTATCTCAGCATTGGCTTGGTTTGAACAATAAATTATTTGGGGTCTGATCTTGCTACAAGTTCTTCCTTGCTTCCATCTTCTTCTGTCGTGGGTGCAAAATGAGTTTCAACTTTCAAGCTCTTCTTTATTTGGAAATTCAGGGGGCGTAACCACTTATGCTATCGTAGGTGTCATAGCAGTTTCCTGCTTTCCCGCGCTTGAGAAGTGAGATGTCGTAGCCGCTTCTTCTTCATAGGCTTCTTCATCGTTTTCTCTCAACATTGGCTTGGTTTGAGCAATAAATTCTTCGGGGTCTGATCTTTCTACAAGTTCATCCTTGATTTCAATTACGTCACTTATTTCTTCTTGGTTGATTTCTTGTGTATTTTATTTTCATTTCCTGTATCACATTCTTGCTTCAAATGATTTTTTATCATTTCCTTCAGAATTTTAAAGTCTTCTTCATATTTTTCCCACTTTTTGTTTACTTTCTCGATTCCTTCAAAAAATTTATCTCGTGATGACGACATTTCTGTCTTCGAAGTCTTCAATTTTTTTTTGAATAATAATAATTATTAATTATTATTATTATTATTATTGTTTTTATAAACTATATATATAGTTTTTTTTGGGATTAAAATATTATAATTTTGTTGGAAGAGGAGAATTTAGGGTTTAAATAAGATTATAATAATATATATTATTATAAGCTATGGTTTTAAAATATATAGTAATAAATATAAATAATAACATTAATATTATAAAAAAAAATTGAATTGCAATATTAGGGTTTTAACCCTAATGGTGATTGCATGAACCTTAATGGTGATGGCATGAAGGATAAGAGAAGGGAGGAGGTCTTGGAGCTGGAAATGTATGAGGGGAGGCAGGTCGTGAGGGTATATGGAATGGAGAGGGAAATGAATGGGAGTAGGGAGTGTAAGTAGCGTGGAAAGTAACGTGCAAAGGTGAAGGAATGGGGGAGCTACGACGTGGGAGCAACGTGCAGAGGTGAAGGAATGGCAATAAGGAGAGCCTAAAAGTGGATTGTGGCGTAGCGCAAGTTAGCGTGGAGATGGATCACTAGTTGCAAGCCGAGAGAGTGAGGGTGAACAGTGGGTGGCTGGGGCGCAGGGTAGAGATGAACGTGGTTGTAGAGGCATGAGGGAATGGTTAGCACGGTGGGCAAGTGGAGTTGTGTTGGTGTAGATTGGGAAGCTGGCGTGAGTGATGGAGCTAAAGGGATGAGGCGCTTGTGACTTGGGCGGCGATGGGGAGTTGCCATGGGGGGGGACAGAAGGAAGCGAGATAGGGTGGAGACATTGAAGAGGGACTCACACAAGAGGGGGCGAGAAGAGGTGGCGTGCAGGTGAGTGAAACCGTGGGGTGGCAAGCAGGTGATTGGAGCAGTGTGTGAGGATGAGGCCGTAGGTGTATCGGGAGTGACGTTGGAGAGTGGAAGAGGAGTAGATGCAAGGTGCAGTAGAGGTGTGAGGGTGTGGGGAGATAGCATGAATGGAAGAATGAGTAGGGGAATTGGAAAGAGTGGGGGGTCGCGCTGATAATGAGTGGAGTGGCGTGGAAGAATGTGCCTTGAATGTGTGAGTGCGGCTAGGAGAGGAGGGTTGGACGCGAGGGAGATGGAGTGCAGGAGTAAGGTGGAAGGGAGGATGCAAGTCGTAGGCTTTGGGAGGCAGGGACTTTGAATGAATGAATAATAAGAATAATTTTAAATTTTAGTAAAATTCAAATATTATTATAATATTATAAATATTATTGAATTTTATTAAATGTAGGGTTTATGATGAAAGCGTTGTATGAAGGGATGAGGGTGGCAGCTGCAAGAGCAACGATTGCAACAGAGTGAGAGATTGCCTTGAGGAACGAGTGCAAGTGCAGAGTGTGAGTGAGAGCCTGCAGCTCTGATACCACTTGTAAGGTAACACCTTACATATTTATCTTATTAGATACACAAATATATATTTTATAATTGAATTGATGATGATATGAATAAATAGTCTCTGGGCATATATATAGTACATAATAGTGAACAGTTTTGTTACATTTAGCATATACAATATTTATTAATTAATTGCTTAATCTAATTTATTATTTTATTTACATATTATTCTATTTGGTATGTTACATTTTCCTTGACTTAGGAAAATCTCATCTGGACTCTGCCACACCTCCAGACTTGAGAAGTAGTGCATCATACCCATGTCTTTCATTTCGAATTTTGCGACAAGCTTCCTCTTAGTTTCTGCAATGCTCTCCTCATCCCCTGTTAGAAACAGGTCATCTACATATAGTAGTAATATCACTGGCCTCCCATTCTCAACCTTGTAGTAAAGGTTGGAATTTGCTTTACTCTTGGTAAAATCCCAAGCCTTCGCCTTAGCCATACTTCTCTTATGAGCAGCCTCAGCCTCATCTCCCTTTGGTTCTGAAACTTCTCCATTAATGTATTGATCCAAATCATTCTCTTCAAGGATTAAGGAGATTATGTACTTCCATGCTTGGAAGTTATCAACCCCTCCAAGCTTGTCCTCAAGCTGAGTATGATGAGTCATCTTTTCAAATGAGAACGTCAAATGGAAATAACAAAGATTTAGATCTTACCAATTTGAGGTGTCCGATCTGGTTCTGGAGCTGGCTGACCTAGGGTTTGTTAGAGAAACCCTAATTTTCCAAACTTGGAGTTTGGGAATTTTGTTTGGACAAAAAGATGCGCCTCCTTAAGGCAAGTTGCTCAGCAAGGTCACTTTCTGAAGACTGAGGTGGGAAGCCTCCAAAACTTGATGCCCTAGTTCCTCCCGGCACAAGTGACAAGGTCCACAGGAAGCCACAGGACTGATGGTCAAACTGAGGTCGTCAATAGGAGCTTGGGAAACCTACTGTGTTGTTTAGTAGGTGACAAACCTCGCCAGTGGGACTTGGTCTTACCACAAGCCGAATTTGCCTATAATTCAAGCATCAACCGATCAGCGGGCAAATCTGCGTTTCAAATTGTCTATGGAGCCAATCCCAAAGGAGTTGTTGACCTAGTGGACTTGCCTACAGATCCCTATCTCAGCAGGGATGCTACAGGCTTTGTGGAAAATATTCAAGGAATATATCAACAGGTCCAGCAGGAGTTGCAGTTAATGATTGATCAATACAAGGAAGATACTAACCGGCATAGGAGAAGGAAGGTCTTTCAGGAAGGAGAAATGGTCATGGTACATTTGAGCAAGAAAAGGTACCCCAAGGGAACCTACAACAAACTGAAACCCAGGAAATTTGGTCCTTGTAAAATTAAGAGAAGAATAAATGACAACGCCTACCTAATGGATCTACCAGAAGAATTAGACATCAGTCTTGTTTTCAACGTGGCTGATCTCTACTCATTGCCAATTGAGTCCAACAAAGAGGCCAATGAAGACCAGTCAATTAATGATCAGCATGACAAAGGGGAGGACTGGACCAAACTTTTACCCAAGAAAAGGAGAGAAAAAGTTGAACGTGTGTTAGACACAAAACTAGGCGCAACACGCTCCAAGGCTTATAAGTTATACCTGGTTAAGTGGGAAGGACTGCCTGATTCCTACAACTCTTGGATCACAAAAGCAGAGTTACTTAAGCACAGCCGAGAGGTTACAGCAGGTGACTTGGAACCGGGGGGTTTTGAAATTTTAAAAGAAGAGGAGGATGATGCGGAGCATAGGATTCGGAAACAGAACGATTGTTTCGATCCGTGACTGGTGGGAGCACTCCGCGTTCAAATAGGCATGAATGGACACTACTGCGCCTTTTTCGGATCTGGCTTTGGGCGAAAATCTTCAAAATAAAAAGGCTGGGCCTGGGAAAAGATCAAGAGTTTTTTGTTTCTGTTTTCAAGAGGTTGGCTGTCACTGTTTTTAGCATGTTTAGTTGCTGCGAGTTGCAGCTGTAGTCAAAAGATGAATGGGGACCTGCGTGCCCTGTTTTAGTAGCTGAGTGCATTGCTTCTTCTCTGTTATTTGAGCATGGGCTTGCTTGTCCTGTCTTTTCTGTATTTGAGATGGGCCTGCATGTCCTGTTTGGGGTCTGAGAGCATGGGCTCATTTATGTAGTTGAGTATTTTTGTGGAAAATAAAATGGCCCGTGTATGCTTGAGTTGAGTTTGTTCCTCTATATGGTGTACTGTTTGAACTGGTCTGTTCCTTCCGGTATAAACTGTTGGGTTTTCTGTTTTAACCTGTGTCTTTGAAGCCACAGGATTCCGGGGTGTTCTCTGCAGTTAAGGACGACTGCATCACCATCTGATCATTTTGCAAAGATCTTTTTTAATTAGATCCCAAAGCTTGCAATAGAAAGCTATGGAAAAACCATCTGGTTCTGACACTTTATCAGGTTCAAGATTCCAAATGGCATTTAAAACTTCACTTTTGAGAGATAACATTGGGAATATTTTGAAGCATTTCCGCACAAGCATTCTGATCTGAATCCACTTGATTTGAAAATAATTTTTTAAAATGGTGAAATGCTTCACGTTTTATTTCCCCATACTCATTCAATTTATTTCCCGCAGAATTTTTAATTTCTTTGACATTATTTCTCCACTGCCTTGCTTTGGCCTATTTATGAAAATAGGAAGTATTTCTATCCCCTGCTTGCAACCACAAGCTTCTGGACTTAAGCCTCCAATGTTCCTCCTTAACTCTGTCTATTGAATGTAATTTCCTGTTTGTTTCAACTTCCTCAAGTTTCATCTGTTGAGTAGGTTCTCCCAATTCCATTTGTTGTTGGATTACTGCCAATTGTTCCTAATTTTTTTGTTTTTCAACATAAGGCTCATTATTATTATCTTTAGACCATCTCTTTAAAGCCTGTTTCACGTCTCTTTCAATTTTGCTTCCCATATGTAAGTAGGTGAGCCTTCTCATTTTTTCTTCCATGTTATAATGATCTCATTAAGCCTTCGGATGGTGAAGCCACATGGAATTGAATTTAAATGGCAGAGGGCCATAATTCATATGCTTTGAGATAGTGATACTAATTGGTTTATAATCCGAAGTTGCCGAAGGGATAATAACTGATGTAATTACTCGATCTTCTTCAAGTATATTACTGCTAACTAGAAATCTGTCTAGTCGAGCAGCAATGTAGGCTGAACTAGTTCTCCTATTAGACCAAATATAGATGCCATTTTTCGGTTTTATATCAATAAGATCCCATTCTAAACTAAAATCATCTAAGTTTTCTCTTGGAATGCCTCCTACTCTAGATCCTCCATGTTTTTCATCTCGAGACATCACTGTATTAAAATCTCCAACAAAGATATAGTTTGCCTGTCCCAATTTCTTACCTTACATTTGCTATGGTTTGCTAACAGTCCTGATTTTCTCTATAATGCATGGGAACATATATATTGAAAATTTTAAATCTAGATTCAGTTGATTTACTTTCCAGGTAGGCTAGAATCCAATGCTGATTTTGCTTGAAGTTGATTAATTCAAATTCCAAGCTGTCCCATCTAGTACTGATTCCTCTAGAAGCACCTCACAAACTTACTGAAAGCTCATCACTATTTTGCCATTTCCTTTGACCTATCACTTGCATTTTCTTCACCTGAATTTTAGTCTCTTGGCGAAGAAGGATCACAGATTTTTCCATTTTTATTAAATATCTTACATATTCTTCTTTACTTCTGCTCTCCATACCTCTTCTATTCTATTTCAGGAGACTATTTTCATTATTTAACTTGCTTTGAGTTCCCTGCCTTTAGATTACTTGGAGTTCCTGGTGTAGTTGTGCCCTTGGTAATCAAATTCTTAGAATTGGTGGATGATGTTTCGATCTAAAGTGGTTTGCAAACCCGGTATCTTTTCCTTATTAGCTATTTCTTCGCGAATTTCCTTAGCTGGTTTCCTCCCAACTTTTCTTGTGGATCTTTCTTCTCCCTCCTTTGTATCTTTGTCTTCCTTTGTTACTGCTTACTTTGCTTGTTTCCTAGTTAAGACCCTAGTTGGAGTTGCTTGCACCTCCTGCACTAATTCGGTTTCCTCAACAACTGTTTCGTTATTACTTTCAAGATTAGATAAGTCCACTCCTCGAAGTAGAGAAGATACTCTAGGAGGGAAAATCACAACCAGGTTCTTTAACCGTTGGAGCTACGACCTCTGAAAATACTATAGGAAATTCTCAAAGCAATTTGCTGTAGAGCATGGGACTGGTTGCAATACTGCCTGAAATGAAGATGGCTCACCTTTATTGGCTGCTTGCTTTGATTTCTTTTGAACTTGTGGCCATTTTCGCTCTGAGTTCTAAGTAGTTGTTATTAGATCTCCTCCTTTTTACAATCTTTTGCAAAATTGCCACAAGCATGGCAAGATTTACACTTAAAAGAGATATTCATAGTCGACCTATTGATAATGATTCCAATGGTCAAGAACTAAGAGAATTGCTTCAGGAAGGTCTTTTTCTAGCTCTACTTCCACACAAATTTGAGCACTTTGAAACATTCCTTGCTTAGGTTCAGCGTTATCAATATATTTCCCCAAAGCATATCCAACGTCTTTAGAGATTCATGGCAAATGAGGCACGCATACAAGAACTGCTTAGTGTTGAGGGGATGTCTGAATCTGGATCAAAACCTAGAGTCCAACTATTCAGATACATTCCTCGATTGCTAAAGAAATATGAACCATTTCGAAACATTAAATCTTTGTCTTATTTAAACTCAATGAAGAAAGCATAAAATCCTTTCCCATAGAAATATTGAGTCATTCTCCGTTTAATTAAAGCCATCCAGTTTTTTTGCAGCCAAGTCTCCATCGACTTGGGGGAAGGCCAGATTCCTGCAAATTGGCCAATCAACCCTTTCTCAAACATTGCTATAGCCTTTTGACACGCTGCAGTTGCAGGGAGGTTTATCTTTGGGATGTCATTCATCTTCTTGACGAACCGAGGGGCCTCAGATCTAGAACCTGGTTTGGCATCATTGATCTAAACACAATCTCATCCGGAGCAAGCAACGGACGACCCTCTCCTGAAATGGTTCCCATAACGAAACCCTAGCTCGATTTCAGTTTCTTGGAGGTTGATTTTTTTCTCACTTTAAGAATCCCTAACAAATTCATCATTTTTGTTTTTATATTATTTTAAGCTAATCAAATAACAATTTTATTGAGCTATTCTATGTTAACATGAATATGAGTATTTTCATCATTTTTATCTTTGGCATTCATTTATGTTTTGAATGATAATGTTGTAGATAATGGTTGAACAAATTGAGGAGATTGGAATCACTGAATATGAGCTACTCCGCAAAGAAAACATGGCTCAAAATAAAAGAATTCTGATGAAAATGGGTATAGACGTAAAGAGATATCAATCGTCAATGTAAGCTTTAATTTATTTCATTTCAAGTATTTTTTAACATTTCTAATGATATATGGATTTTTTTCAAACAGTAATCTTTTATATATATTTGCAGGTTAGAAAAGGTTCATGAAAGTAAGGGAAAGAAACAAAGGAATGATATAAGAAAGGAAATACAACCTCGTAGAAGCTTCCGTATACAAGGTTTAGAACATGAAGAAGACAATCCATGCAAGGATAATGAGTCGAATCAAGAAAATAATAATACTTATCAGCCAATGTTGATACATAAAGAAATAAATTATCACAAGGAGGTAGATTCAATCCATGTAGAAGACATGCCCGAAAGAGAGTTACACGAAGAGTCAAAAATGAGGGAATTGTACTTAAAGTTGAAAGAGAAGTTTGATGGTGATGCAACTAATAAATCACCAATGAGACCTTCTGCATCATTTGTAGAAGCCATGGAGCATTCAAATGCTCATGATGCACCACCTAATATTTGTGAGAAGGATTACAACAACTTGGATGAAGCAGAGATTGCTAGAAAGTATAAAGTGCAAAAAAATTCATGTAGGAAACAGGAAAGAGAAGCAAGAGAAATAAGCTCAAAAGGAAAAAAACCATTTTTGATTGAGGTGAGAGATGGGAAGCCTATTGGAAATAATAGCTCAAAGTGGGCCTCAGAGTTGGGTGTAAAAGTCAGATCTCACTTGGATGTTAGCATCTCAAACCTTTCACAACAAGATCCAAGAAATATTGATCTCGTGATACAAAAAATGGAAAATACTTTTGAATCTATTGGTGGAAAAGTATCTATAAAGTATTATAAGAGTAGAATGCGAATCCTACTAAATAATTATAGACATGAATGTAGAAAAATGATTCGCAATCGGAATGAGAGGAAAGAAATTTTATCTACAAACCAATGGAAAGCTTTAAAAGATGGTATGCGATCAGAAGAGTATATGGAGAGAAGTGCGAAAGCAAAAAAGGCGAGAAGTCTTGTTGCAAAGCCATCCTCATATGGTCGAGGAGGCGTAAAGGCTAACGAAGAAAGATTTGTAACTTATCTATAATTTGTTCATGTTTTATTTGATTTTAAATCGTTCTATTTTCATTTAACATTATAACATTAAATCAACATTATTTGGAAGATGTTCTATGATGTTCATTCAAAAAAATTGAATTAATTTCGATTTATTTTATACATTTGATTGTTTTCAATCATTTCAATGCTTACATTCTCTTATGATTTGTAGGAGGAATCACATAAGAGATTACCAAATGTGAATGAGCTCAATGGTTTGTCAAAAGAAGATTCGAGAAAGCATCGTATTTGCATGGATATGAATAAAAGGAAATCAAGTTCTTCGTTTGGAGAAATCAAAATAGACCAAGAAAATCTCTTTGAGGATGAACCCTCCAAATTTGTTGCTCCAACTCAAATTACAAAAGGCTTGTGCAATACCAAAACCAATAAAAATGAAGATGTTGGTACAAATGATGCTTTATTAAAGGAGTTGGCTGAAACGGTGAAAATACTATCATCCTCCATTCTGCCTGTTATCACTGCATGGAGCAAAGGAGATTTTTATCCTTCAAAGGTAAGCAATATCATTTCCAGCTATGTTGCTAATTTTTAAAATTTTGTGTTTTGCATATTATTTTGTGGCTTATCTATTTTTTCTTTCTATTTACCAAATTGATTTTCAATTTTAATCTTTGATTAAATTATTTCATATTTCATCTTTATTTTCCATGGGATGTCAACACTTGAACATGTACCTCAAAATGTGTCTAGTGATGAACAAATTAAATTTCAGGTATCTTCTTTTTTATTTTTAAAAAAGAGTTATTTGCTAACATTATGATTTGAAACAATGACATTATTGTTTTTTTTGTGATTAAACTTTTAAAGGAACCAAATACAATCATGCTCAATGACATACAAACTTTGGTTTCAACTTCAACAAAATATAAGCCACATGATATTGGATCAAAACATGATCAAGTATGTATATCTAATGTGATTTCAAGAATTTTTTTTATATTTCATTTAAAGTAACTTACGTCTAATAGTCCTTTTTTATATTATTATCACATTTTTGATACATTTATATTACATATAATTATTTCCTGATAGGTTTTTTATATTATTATCACATTTCTGATACATTTATATTACATATAATTATTTCCTAATAGGTTACAAGAAAAGATCAACTCATGCCTGGTGATAGGGTGAAGTTGTTAGATCCTTGTAGTAGAGAAATTGTTGGTTATGGAAGAATCCACTCCCTTTCAATTTGCCATGGAGAGACTCTTGGTGGAGAAGATGTCAATGTTTGTGTCTATAATGTCATGAAGAACATTTCTCTACCTTATGAAGATAAGATGGAAGGTTGCATGCATTTAGGCGAGAAGTTATATAGCTTCTTAAAGTGGCCGGTGAACTTTTTATTGAAATTGTAGCTTTAGGTGAGCACCAATGAAGTAGTTGTCTATTGTAGACTAGGTTATGTATATTTGGAATCACATTGTATCTGTTTATCAAATTTTGAACATAGTTTGAACTACATATTTATCCTTGTTTATCCTTGTTTTTGTTACAGGTTTTTACAAAGCTTGTACTACAGGGACCTATCTATGATTACAAGATTATGTTTTATATCATAAAGTTCTAAATGTCATGGAACTAGTCATATTTGTCTAAAGTGTTTTGAGTTGTTGATTGAAAACAAGGTTCCACAAAAATATACTCCATACAAATATATTTTCACAAAAAAACTCAACTGATTGTGAACTGCTGATACTATGTGCTAATTCATGAGTACAATCACTGCTAGCTTCTGCTAATATATTTTGTGATAGGCGTATTGCTGTATTATCAGGTTTCATGACTAGGTTTTACATGGTGTTAGTTACTAAGCTGCAAATGTTGTTAGTTACTGAGCTGATAATACTGTTGAAATTGTCTCAGATAGTGTTCAATAAAAACCAGGATCATGTGAACTCTTTCTCTGCTCATACAAGGTCCCCAGAAAATCTTAAAACCAATTTTTTAGGTCATCTTATTTAAAGCCAAATAAGTCGAGAGCATTGCCTATTAAATGCCACAACGTAAATCCTTTCTTTTACTTCATCACCTTGGTCGATAGCTGTCAGCTTGTTTGGTTGGCTAGCCCTTGTTTGAATGGTGTGATACGGTTATCAAAATATTAGCTGTAATTTGAATCTGTCAACCTTGGGTTTCATGGGAATAAGATAAATTAACTCCTCGAAAAAACATTTAGTATTGTTAGGCATTCATAACAAAAGTCATTAAGGGTTTCTTGTAGGATACAATGTTAGTTTGGAGTTTGGCCTTTGTTAGATTTATGGTTTACCATAATCTACTAATGGTATGGAGTCAAGGACTTAAGATGACATGATTTGAATTTGATTTATGCTACTAATTTTATCTATATATTGCCTAATTCAGCAGTCAGCAGAAAATCTATTATTTAGTAGTGATTTTCTATGAGATGTATAAAATTTTAGTAACATTTTCACCGAGTTCCATTGATTTATTGCCTGATATTATAAAGGCCCTTTGTGACTTGCTTCTTTTGACCCAATTTGTTAATGTCCATTAGACATCAGAGATCAAGCTTTGCCCTAAAATCAACATTCAACTTTAAAATATGCAAGTAGGGGTTCATTTAATGTTAAACAACCTGTTGAAGTTGCCACTTGCAAGAAATAAATGTTTTCTTTTCCATATGTAAAGCTTCTCTCTTCTTCTGTTGTTTGACATGAAGAAAAATAAAGATTGTGCTTCCTGTAGACTTTGCTAGGTAGAATGCCATATCTTTTTGATAACTTCGAGTAATTTAAGTAGTTGCCATTTTCTTCCACTAAAAGGTTTTTTTTATATATCTTTATTTTCAATTTGTCATGTTAGGAAGATTTCATAAATTTACCAGATCAAGGCAATGGTTTTCAAGGGTTTATGCTAATTCTAGAAATATGGACCCATGTGGTTCACCCAATAGATGTGTTTAATAATCTCTCACACAGTCTTGATAGTAAGTATGTAGAATCTGGAAGGTCATAGTCCGAGTCTGCATGGAAAAACGATTTTCTTACGATGATGAAGCTTCACAGCTGAATATTTTTGACAGCCACGATGGCCCAAACAGGGGAATACCCAAGCTCTGTCTTGTGAATGAGTTGGATGGCAGCATGCTTCTTGTTGCTTCAAGCAAGATCCGTTGCCGGTATGTTTTCTAGATTATTGTTTTCAAAATGTAATTTTCCAGATGTCAGTGCAAATGGAGGATGCTGATGCCAAAGTGACTGAATTTTCAGGTGATGGGAGTGTTCATGTCTGGTAAGATTACACTCAACAAGATAGACATAGGTTTGCATCAGCGTGGCAAACGACTCAAGGGCATATTGATGGAGTAAGGCCATCTTTGAGGTCTGTAATTTCAACATCGTGGTTTGTATTTGCTCCCTTTTGATTACTTGTCCACAGTAAAAAATATATGTATATCTCCATTTTGGGTAATGTTGCTATTGACCAAAGCAATGTTGTTCTTTATTGATGCTGGAACCATAAGTTTTCAAAGTTCCTTATTTGTTTCTGGAGCAATATATTTTATTTGATGTTTGTTTGACTTCATTTCTACTGGAGTGATATATTGCATTGAATGTTGATTCGACAATGAGATAAATAAAGCCTTCAACTATTGATAGTAGTGGAATGTTCTTCCTGTTACCCCCCAATTTGACAGGGGTGTCTACAGGGTAGCAAGAGAAGACCATCGGTGGCCTCTTTGATTTGTCTTCAACAAAAATACAGTTATTCCACAGCCTGCAAAACATAATAAAGTAATCTGCTTGTTTGGTATAAATTTTAAAGTCAGCAGCAAATGATCAGGAAGCATTGTCAATTAGATAGTAGCCTATCTTTAAGATTGTTGTAAAGGTAATGATGTCACCAGCAGAGATGCAAAATTCTGTTAAGGACTGTGACCATTAAAGAGGTGAGTTTGTTTACTGATGAAGAATAGGCTTTTAGCCCTTCTTTGATGCTCTTTGAGTTTGTGCACACTTCGGGAGATCAAATTGGTGAGACTGACATTGTGGAAGATGCACCTAAATAAACAATTTTAAGGGGGGAGAGCTCCCATATTGCTGCAAGATGCTCCTGCACAGTTTTAGATTAATCTCCTAGTGTACAAGGATCAACGTCAACACCTGCAATGGTTGGGCTGCAGCCATTGCTTGTAGTAATTGTGGAAATTCCAACATCTGGCTTACATTTTCCGCATGTAGAAATCAAGGTGCTGTGGGAGTTCAGGTGACACTGCAACTGCAAAGGTGGTCCCATCAAGAACCATGGAATGCCACTGCACGGCAGCTATGGCCTTTGTATTTGGTAGTACCTTTGTTTGTAGCAGTATGGAATCTGCAAAAGAGGTTGCTTTTAATAGAGAAATAAGATGTCCTAGTGTAACCCTTGAAGGTGACATTTTTCAGCCAAGTGGTCTTCTTACAGGAGGAAGTCGCAAGGGAGGTGGTGAGTTGTTAAGGCGACTTCATGCATTGTCAGAAGCAGAGTCCAAGCTTGCTTTTCATCAAGACCGACTAGCAAAAATTGAATCAGAGATTGCAAGTTTGCTGCCCTTGCACAAAAAAATTTACACATTTGAAATCTCAGCTAGAGCTAAAGTCCTACGATTTGTCTCTTTTTGTTAACAGAGCACAGCAGAATGAGCATCATCAGTTAAGTGAATCAGTAGCAGGAATGGAGAAGCAAAGATGGAGGCAAAAACTAAGGAGGAACTCCACAAAAATTGTGTTTACTAAAGTTTCTGCTCTCGAAAAGTCAATTAAAGGACACAGTCGAGATCGTGAAAGTAAACTTGCGAGTTTGGATAAAAAGATAAAGTCTGTGAAGCAGCAAATGGCATCGGCTTCAAAGGAGCTCAAGGGTCATGAAGGTGAAAAAGAGAGGTTAGTTATGGAAAAGGAAGCAGTTATTCAAGAAAAGGCATCACTTGAAGCCCAGTTAGTGTCGTCTGAATCTCAAATTAAAGTCCTGGCAGATGAGGTAGAGAAACTAGTTAGTAAGGTAGACCTCATGAAGAAAGATTATGATCAAGCTCAAGAAGAACTGAACGTGAACCGTGCAAAGATCAAAGAATGCGATTCTCGAATCAACTCTCTTGCAAAATTGCAACACAAGCTTCAGCAGAAGTTGAGTGAAGGAAAGAAATTGGATAATGAGATCAAACGTCTGGAGTTAGAACAGAAGGAGTGTTCTTCAAAAGTAGACAGGTTACTTGAGAAGCATGAGTGGATTGCAACAGAGAAACAATTATTTGGAAAGGGGGGGACTGACTATGATTTTTCAGCTCGTGATCCAAGAAAAGCAAGAGATTAAACGAGTGCTTATAAACTATTAATCAATCGCATCTCCACCTGTTTGAACAGAAGTTCAAGTCTTATTTCCCATGGGTTGTCTCGTTAGGAGAATCGTTTGTTTGCATCATTAGTGGGAAGAGCTGATTGAAGGTGCTATTGCCGTTCAGAGGTTTTCTGTAAAAGTCTGGTAGATTTAAAAGCATTGTGCTATATGTACCTGGTAATATAGTTTGACAGTTTGTATATGATACACGAATGTTCATTTGTTTGAAAATAATCACATCTATGGAAACTGGGTAGAAATATGGCATCATTTCATACGTGCTGCTACAGTCATTCAATGACAGCCAAGGCGTGAAAGCTTGGTCGATAAATGGAGTTTGCAGCGCCTGAGTGGAGTTATTTTCACAATTGGCGTGGAGCTGTTTCAGCAGGGCATCAATTTTGAGGGTACCAGGCCATGGGTGTTGGCAGCCAATCACGCGAGTTTTCTGCTGGAGAGAGCCGCGATTTACCGTCAGACAGCCAGTTGCATTTGTGGAGGTCGAGAACAGTTAGACTCCCGATTCGGCAAGCAATTACAATGCTGATGTATCTGAGGGTTCATGGAATTTAATTTGTGATTCCCGACAGCCGTATACAGGTGCCAATGGATTTTCTTTTCAGCCAAATACGCCGTTTGGGAATAGCTCAGGGATGGATGCGATCTCCCGATCTCCACTCAATCATGGTTAAAAGTCTGGGACTCCAGTCTTAGGCGAAGATTTAATTATGCGGCCACTCAATCGAATGGTTGTATTGCCACGTTAAAGTTTGGAGCGTCCAGTTTACCAAACCAATGACCACGTCTCTAAACCGCCGACGATGGGGAGTATCTTCACCATTACGTCTCGGCTCGGCTCGAGTTTCCAGTGGCAACCAAGGTTTGGGTTTTGGGCTGTGTAATGGTGTCAACCAGTTACTGGACAGAGTTAAATTCTGTTGAGGATCGCCACAACGTGCAAATTCGTGGAGTTATTGGGGAGGCCGCTGGAACCAGTATCAATCATCTCCATCGGCAGCCAGCGTTCTGTGTAGCAGCCGAGTACCAGCAGCCGAATACCAATTGAACTTCCACGTAGATTTATGTTGGAAGCCCCTTTGGTGACGTGGTTATTGGAGCGGCCAGCCTGCCCAAATCCTGATTCACGTATCCCTTTCTCTTTGGCAGCCGAGCATATGAGCTGATAGGTGTCTTCGATCGGAGCTTTTTGCATATCTCTAAGTTCATTGGCAACTGATTGGCATCTTTGGGAGAATCAATTCATGGTTGAAACTTTATGTCAAGCATTTGATATGCTTTGATCTTGGGATAGCCTAAAACTTAATTTTAATAAAGTATCTTTTAGGTGGCTAAAGTGATAAATGTACTTTAGTTACTTTAGAGTCTAGTCTTTAGTTTTACGATTCATTTGATTGAGAAAAAGTGGATCAATGATCCTACCTTTTATCTTAATTTAATTTAATATTTTTTTTGGCCTATAAAGAGCATGGCTCTTTCTTTTGTAGGGATGAGATTTTTGGTTGAGAGGATTTTTTCCCAGAGCTAATAAAGAAAAAATATCATGTTGAGTTTTTCGATATGTTGGGTTTTTCTGTCGTAGTTTTGGGTTTTCATGAGTTATAGACCAAGCCAGCATAGAGGGCTAACAATCTAGCACGTTGGGCAAGCATTTGCAGCTGCCAAGTTGCTTGTTGCCGTTATGTTCTTAGAGGTTTGGGAGTAATAGAAAGTAGTCAGTTATACTTCAATTCTCCTTGCCTCTGATTATGGAGCGGACCAGCTTAGTCTCACTTCTGCGAAGCACAAAGCCTTTTTGAGTCCCCTTCTGACTCCATTTACCTTTCTGGTACTGGCATTGGCCATCCCTCGAGGACTGATCCTCCCTTCCCTTCTTGCCCATCAACCCGACTCATTTTCCTTTTTGCTACCCGTGTTTCTCTAAGGCAGCTTCTTTAGATCACCTTGCCCTCAGCCGCACCTGCCTTAGCGATCCGAACTTAGGGAAACCCCCTAAGAGCTGGAGAAGAGCCAGCCTGAAGAGAGGAGGGAGGGGTGTGGTGACATTGGCCTCTCTCTCTCGAGAGTTGCCGCTGGGCTGACACGCCCACAGTTTGGGCTTTCAGCACTCACGTGCCAGTTTCGGGCAACAACACTTCCCTTTGCAAAACTGGAGAGCAATTTATATTCCCTTTGTTGTTGGAGTAAATTGTATGCATGAACACCAATCATGGTTGGTGGAGCACAATCCAGAGGCAGTGAATGGTATCATATTCATTTCCTTGTCCTTTCAATCAAGAAATTATTTAGGTCAGCTGTAATGTCCTCTTTTAATTAAATCACTAGAGACACTCGTTAACCTATTTTATTCCCTTAGGTTCGAGTGGGTATTAAAGAAAAGGGAATAACCGAGGACTAATATCACTAGGAACATAAATGAACATCAATTCAGTATTATTAAATCATCAGTATAGTAAAGAAGGCCATCAAGGTTAATATCATAAAGCATGCGGAGCATGTAGACCTTATTTCTTTAGTCTTAAAGTCAACGAGCAATTAGAATTGCATGCATGCAAAAAGTAAAGTGAAAACCCTAAAAGTGACATGCAAACCCTAAAAGTACATGCTAAAGCTATATAAGAAGGGTCATTGAACCAAAAGGATTATCTATGATTGTTATTGTTGAGTTTGGTTTCTAGAGCAGTGGCAGCAGCAGTTGGGGTTGGAGACAAAGGTCTGCAGCTAACAAGGGGTTTCGGCAATGAAATCTATCTATCCTAATCATTTCAGGATAGATCATCCCGGTCTATCATCGGTGTTCACCATATTCATTCATCTTTAGTGATCTCGCACACAGAGGGAGATTTATTTGTAGGTTCACGTTCTGCAGCTGGGCAACAACTGGAAATCCTCAGGAGAATTCGCTGGGACCCATAATCTCAGTCTTTCCTCCGCATGTCATCACTATCTTTCTCAACAGACTCATCACACCGTATTGGGTGATTATTAGTTTCGCACATCTGAGGCATCCCGCAACATATTTGTGGAGGAAGGGAGACGTCATCCTCCAGAGCAAAACAATTTGCTAGGTGCCTTAGAGGAGGCAAAATATTTGCATGTGCCTTCCCATCTCTCCAGAAGGTCTAAACCATCATCCCCACAATGCCTTGGCAGCAACAGACAACTCTTCCCTCAAAAACATCAATATCATCAGAAAGAGGGCACTCTTGTAGCTGGGGGTCAAATTCAGGAGAGGAGCACTACTATCTTATCTTTCCGGCAAACACTGCATGCATCTTATCTATTGGAGGACTATCAGCTTGATTATCAGTGGTATGTGTGTCGCATGCCCCAATTTTGCAAAAAAAAATATTATCTTATTTGATTTTATTTAAAGACTATGTTAAATTTTATGCTAAGTTGTAATTGATGACTCAGTAGAGTCAAGGATATTAAATGTAATTCTGAATATTTTAATTATAAATAAATAAAAGTGGAGACAACAGCTTAGGAGAGCTGTTAAAAAAGTGTTACTGGTCAAATTGGTGGAGGAGACTGGGTGGAGAGCAAACAGAGATGTGGCAGCATCCTCAAACCACTTCCAACTGTTGCAGGTGGCAACTTCCCTACATTTGGGATCATGATCCCCCAAGAAAGTGGGATCAGCGCAGGTGGCTCAATTAATGACAACTAACCCAAAAGACCTAGGCAATCTTTATAAAAATACCCATTGAAGAGAGCTGAGGCTGCTCATTCTAGTGAAGTGATCACTCAGGTGAATGTACTTCAGAGAAATTCAATGGCAAGGGAATTTGTGAAAAGAGTTTGAGGGGTTAACTGCTAAGTGATATAGTGCAGCTTTTCAGCTGAAGGATCTTACTGCTGAGTGCAGAGTGTTTACTGAGTCATTAGACTAGTCTGTTGTTTGCATGCTCCACCAGTTCTCAGCCAAGAAGACCAGGAACAGGTTCGGGGGTCCTGAGGAAGCGTTGTTTGAGCGCTCTCCAGGAGTTTGGTAGGGAGGAACGGCCTCCTAACGCTGTTGTTCTCTATCTTAATCAGGTTGTACATTCTATTGTGTTACTGTATTAGATACTAAAATGTGAATCTGACTGATTAATGAATGTTATATGTTTAGTTGTGAACTGTTAGAGTTAGTAATCTTTTAGTTTATTCAAAGAATGAATCTGAAATAGATGGAAAATAATTTTAATATGTGTTTTTCCATGTCTGGAAGGACCAGACCGTACTCCAGCACAGACAGAGTATTTAAAAGTAGATGAAGGAAATGAAAAGAGACTGAAATGATTAGATGTGTTATGCATTTCTCCATAGCAAAGTAATTTATTCCAGTATATAGGTTATTATCAAAAAGACTAATAACTTGGTTATTTGTGTTTTCTGTTTATGTAAATACACTGTAATGAAATAGCAGTATTCCATTACAGGTAGAAGAATTATTATGTTAAGAGAATACACTAGTAGTTAAGATGTTATGTTTATACACAGTATATTATATCACTATTTTAAATATGCAGGAGGGTAAACAGTGTTATGTCTCATACATATTTTCTTTATGTTTAATTAGTAATCAGTTTCTTATGCAGTAAAAGAAATGTAGTTAAACTACTTTGTTTACATTCAGTGCATTAAAGATATAACTACTATTCATATAGATTATTTGCTAATAATATTATTTAAACTAAGTCTAACATTTATGAATAAGCAAGTGGTGTATTACTAAAGTATTTAAAATATAAAGAGCAAACTAAACTAAGTTACAGAAGCTGAATTCTGAGTATTTTTCAACCGAGTCTACTTCAGTCAATTAAACAATAAGAATACGATAATAACAAGTTCATAAATGAAATATTTATCTATATAAAAACTGTTCTGTATTTACTAACAAGTTTATGCCTGCAAGAGTAACTACAGGGTCGAAACCCTTTATTAAATTCTTTGTTTTAATAAAAGAAAAACAGTAAGCTATAATTCTATTATTTGGAACATTATCATTAAAGAAAATGAACTATTGTAGACTGGTTACAGTCTTCATAACAAATACATATATACAGAGGCAAATTTAAGAAATTTCTTTATATACAGATAATCATATTAGCTTAAACAATATTTGTTTACAAGTAACAAAACCTATTTAAATAAATTAAAAGAATTATTTTAAACAAGGGTTCTTTCAGGAAACCTTAGCTCGTAATTCATGAGCCAAGGAGGAAAACAACTTATACCATGACTGAATGACAGTCCTAAAATCTTTATCAATAATCTAAAGCAAATAATAAACAGTAAATTAATATTACATAGTCGAATAGGGTAAAAACCCTAAGTGCACAGAGTTACGATAATAGCATTTAGATAAAAATTGAGTCCAAGCACGAAGGAAAACCCCGTTTGCTTTAAAAACCCTGTGTAGTGTTTGGCAGGCCGAAGGGCTTAAAACTTAAACAGAGTACAAAAACCAGCTTGAGCCGGTGCACCCATATCGTGATATGGGGTTTAATAAACAAAAAGTAACAGACTTTATAATAACACTTGCAACATTGTAAAATCCTTTTTTTAATCACAAGAAGAGAGCATTACAAGAAGAGAGCATTACAAGTCACGGCAATGAGCCGAAGTCACCCTGCTGTAAGCAAGGGTTTTAAAACGAAAACAAACTCATAAACCAAAGAACAGTAACCCAAGATTGGGAAGGACCATGTCGAACTTCTTCCAACTGTAAACAATTCCCCTAAGTTTGAACAAGCAGGGAGGGCCATTCTATAACCGGGGCTTACTGGTAGACTGAACGCCGGTCCAAACAAGAAGTGTCTCCTTCCAAATTTTATGCGAACTATCACCTGCAATTTTTTTTGAAAACCTAAATTTAATTAAAAACTGGAGCGTAGAATTGAAACTGTAAATTCTTTTAACTTTAAATTTCTCAACAACGATGGGTTACCTGTAATGTTGAAAACCAAGGCCGAGGTCACGAAGAAGGTAGACCGATACCACGAGCACAGCAACCCTCATATTCACCTGAGAAGGAGGTAGTGGAGTTCGAGATATCAACCTCATCAACAATTGGAGCAAGAGCAAGCCAAGGCAGTGGCTAAACCACAAATTTCAACACTGAAATTATCAACTGTGAATACAATCTTCATGCACAGCAAGATTGGTTATAGAATCAACTCATTCACGAGCTATGGCTTACAACTCTCACCCTAAACAACGGCTCTTCAAAATAAAAATGCACAGACAGTGAAGCTGGAGGTGAGCAACTGCGAGCCCTCATGGTCGCAGTGAACCCAACCTTCCAGAGACCGAAACCCTCGCTGAACAATGAAGGATAGGGTTGCAAGGTCAAGTTTATAAATCATGAATTGCATGGCGAGAAGAGTTCCACGTATACACAAATCTTTTCACCTCACGATGGGTTATTCTCTGAAACCGGATTCATCCAAAAGGGCCTGCGTGTCCTGTGTTCGCGTGTCGGACACGGATACGCTGACAAAACGTGTCCGACACATCTTTGCAACGTGTTCTGTTTTTGGACACATGTGTTCGAGCGTGTCCTGTTTTCGGACACGCGTGTTTGAGGACTGTCAGTGCGTGTCCAGAAAACATGACACTTTTTCCACTAAAAAAATGCCCAGAATTGCTTTAAATCAAAAATTTCACTTTCTTTTTATCATTTGCAAGTGTAGAGAGGGTTCTAAAGTGTGTTTG
>LPNX010002491.1:658655-703116 GCA_001517045.1 Pseudotsuga menziesii
AGGGTCCGAGATGAGTTTTAGGTCGATGGTTGTCGATGATGATTATTTGTGGTCTATTTGTGTCCATTAGACGTATTCATGCTTCAGATGGTGGTTTACTATGATGGGTTGTATTATTTTCGTGATTATCAGTGTTTACAGGCTTTATTATTCTTATTGTTCTGACATGGATGGGGCCTCTGACGTACCTTTGTGATGGACATATGGTGTATGAGTACTCATTTCTAGTTAATTTGGACATTCTATGTCAATTAGTGCAACCAGTTTTCAGTTTCAGGCAATTGCAGGTGAGATATGGGTTTTTTTCAGCATTTTGCAGTAGTTTGCCCCTGGAAAATCAAAATAACATGCATTGCAGTTGATGGTGAGTTATCCTAGGGCACCAGAGGGAAAAATGGGGTGCATCCAGTCGGTTGTACCATATAGCTATGGTGCCAGACCCATTCGCACAGTCAGTTGGCTTCAGATTTTGGTCCCCAGTGAGATATTGACAGTTTTATGTTCTCGAGGCAACATTTTGATGATAAAAAATGGCTAATGAATTAATCGATTTGGGAAAATGAGGCAAGGATATGAAATGGGATTGGTCCGAGGCACAGTGTTGGGGTCACCTTCATCATTCGACATTAGATTCACTCTACATGGGGTCTACACGTCCTTGATCTCTTCGTTTTGAGGGTGTTTTGATGTATTTTTGAGGGGGGCTTCCTAGTGATTTTGATCACTTCATGATATTATTGATGATCACTCCTTGTTATTATGCCATAGGGCCATGCCAGTGAATGACATGTATATCCTCCTAGCCCCACCAAGTCCTATGCTATGTTTTTACTCATTTTTATGTGGTGCACCCCCCTCCTTGAGCATTTTTAGTGATGCGCCTCCTCTATTATTGAGTTGATTCATGTATGATGTATCCAACTAATCTTAGCCGTAGATTAGGTTTATCTTATCTTATGATATTGACCCTTGATATTTTTGGATCTAGGTTTTATGTACTTGAGAGATTTATATATTGAGATGCTCTCTTGTTGTACTGAGACTTTTGGCTCTCAAGCTTTTGGAATAATAAAATATTTTGCAAAACCCTTGGAAGCTTTGTAAAATATCTTGTGTGGAGATTGGAAAATCTTTTTCTTTCTAGCATTCTTGCAGATTTATGTCGTGCTAACATCTTTGGAGGTGGCCGTACCTTTGATGGAGAGGACGATTTGAAGGGGGTGCTATTGTGACTGAGCTCCATATCTCTTCCTCAAGTCGTTTTGGATTCAGGGAGTATCTTTATTGTATCTTAGGATCATCTTGATGCTTTTTGAGCTTCTCTTCATTGATTATCATCTTCTTTTTGCAAATCGATTCTCATAGGTAGATCTCTTTTGCAGGAGAAGGGGGACTTGGTCTCTTGGAGGGGAAGTCGATTTCACTTAGCATTGCATTGAAAACATGTGCAATTGATCAGAAAGGGAAGATCACCACCATGCAAGGTTAGTAGCAAGTATTTCCAGGTACGTTTGCATTATTTTATTTTTTTGGGGCTTGATCTAATTCTCACAACTAAACCCTTATTTTAAAACCCTAGTTTTGTAGATCTAATAGATACGGTGAGTTTTTGATGATGACCATCAAAACCCACTTGGAGATTATTGAATAAACCCTATATCTTAAATTTCATATTGAATAAACCCTATATCTTAAATTTCATAAAAATTCAACTCCATTTGCCCTAGAATCTAGCACTAGTCTCTCTAGGTGGGGGCGCCCTCCTTGGGTGGGTGGTCTATTTTTTAGATCTATCAGTTGGGTATGCTTGAACCCACTTCTATTCCACAGATCTATCCTTCAAGCCATCAGATATAGCCATTTAATACCCCGATCTACTCTTTTGTGTTCACTTTGTCCACTTTTGCATAAACCTAGGTGGATCTCTTTAGGGTTTCATTTTATTTCATTAGATCTCTCTAGATCTATGTTACTAAACTCTTTGTTGTACATTCTTAATTAAGTTGGGTAATTTTCCTTATTTCTAAGCCTCCCCAACATTGCCCTAACATTCTATACCGCATCTATTCTCTAGATCTAGACTTCCTTACTCATTATTTCTCCTCTTTCATTCATTGTATAACCCTAGGAGTGTCTTGAGTAAATGCACTAGTCCTCATAGGCTAGCAGGGTCTCCCCCTTGATCATTCTCCGTGTTATCCACTAAGTTGCACTTGGGGGATTTTTCAAGTGAGCCACCAAGGCTTGGAACAAATCAATTGTTCTTACTTAGTGCTCGGAAGTTCCATGGTTTCATCAAGGGCAGTTATGGTCCCTGTTACCTACTAAGTCATACTTAGTTGGAGGTATCAAGTGAGCTGGATGAGATGAACAAACATCATTCTTCATTCTTCAAAGTTCAGAAGTCATCCAGGCTTCTCTTGGAAACCTTTTTTAATTTTTTTTATAACACATGTTTCATACCCCTATGGGGAAATTGTAAAAAATGTCCTAGCATGATAATTTTTTATAAAAGGCTTGGCTTCCCAGACTTAAGCATCAAGCCGACTATCCCAGAGTGTTTTTTCCTTTGGTTTTTATTGGTTGTTGAACAAATGACTAATAATTTCTGAGTTTTTCACTCACACGTCCAAAGATGGGGTAGTTGTCCTTGTGTTTCGGACTTAGGAGGTTATTAGAGCCTTCGTGTCAGTGTTTTTCGACATGCTAGGCATTCAAATTGAGTGGTATGGACATGTGCTAGGTGCCCCTAGAGTTTCGCCCTTTTTCGAGAAGATTTTATTTTTCTGCAAAATAGTCCATTTTTTAATGGTTTAATTAAAAAAATTTAAAATATAATAAACGTCAGATGCGGAGTCTGTTTTTGGCGTATTGACACTCGTTTTCACACTCAGAGCATCCTCTTTACCCTAGGTACTGCTTTTCATACTAGTCGGGCGACCGAAAGACCCTGTGGAGCATTATTTAGCTAAAAGTGCACCAAGATGGCATTTTAATGCTAAATTACTGCATTTTGGCACCATGATCAAAGTTTGAAAAAGTTAAAAAATAAAAATATTTGAGTGATGGGGTGACATGGCATGGGCCCCCCTAAGGATTACGATCCTCTTCAACTTGAGTTTGTATTAAAACATAGTATTAAAAATTTGGTTTAAGTGAATGGAGAATAGTGTGAGGAGATGGGTGACGTCATGGAATCTTCACGCTAGCATGTGTGAAGGCTAGCGTTAGGAGAGGGGGTGGACCTGTTTTAACTTAAAGTTTGAACATTAAACTTTGGGGGAGCTACATTAGCGTGAAGAGTGGTATTATCAAAGGTGACATCAACCCTATTCACGTGAACCTTGGAAGCTCGCGTGAGGTGGATGAGGGTGAGTGGACCCCATTTGTAAATGAAATTTTGGTTGGAGCTTAATCTTATTTTAGTACGAGAGCTAGCATATGCCATATAGATGATATCTCCCTCACCTCTTCACGTCAACATTGGAAGCTTCATGCGTGAGGGGATGAGGGAGACGCAAATGGAAGGTTGGTGGAGTTTGGTTGGTGCATGTGATGTGTTGGTAGCTAGCAATTGGTTGGTGGAGTTTGGTGAGAGAGGTGTCAATCACCTCTTTAGTTCAACTTAGTTCAAACTCAGTTACATTCAGAGTCTTTCTTTAGTGTTGGTATCCCCCCAGGGGCCTGCTCTGGCTATAAATAAAGCACAACCCTCTCATTCCAAACTACTTAGAGTTGGATGAAGAGCTGTTTCCATTGTAAGACTGTTATAGTTTTTCATTGTGAATAAAGAAAATCTTTGGAGGCTAGATGGTGTAAGGCATTCAGTTGGATGAATATTGTTGCTCATGCTTGAGGTAACCTATATTTGGTGCATTTTTTTTCTTGCTTGATTTGTGAATCTAACCTTGTTAGGATTTCTCCCAATTGAAAGGAAAGAGTCTTTAAATATGTTTATTTATAGATTCTATTGTTCATATGTATGTAAAGATCAAGATATGGCATTTTCAATAAGTTTATTATCATGTTGCTTTAGTCTTTTATATGTTTATCATTTTGTCTCACAAATCTCTCTGGAAGTTTTGTTTGTGCTAGTTACAGGTTTACGTGGAGAAGGTTTTGAACAAGTTTGTTCTTTATCATCTTCACCTTTTTATTCTACATAGTCCAATTGCTTCCACCGGAAGCTATTTGGTTAATCTTCACAACTACAAGCTTGTCCTCTTCTCTTTCTCCTTTTAAAAAATTTAAAATCTACTTGGTTACTTGGTTCATAACTTTTATTTGTTTGGATCTATCATCTTAGAATTGAATTTAACATAGATCTGTCTTCTAAAAGTTCATAGTCTAGATTTGAAAGTTTCGTACAAAAGATTCATCTTTCGTTAAATATATCTAGTTAAATCTACTTTCCTTTGCATGAAAATTTGAAGCATATTCTTAGAAAGTATTTTGCCTAAATTTTAAAGTTGAATCTTGCATATAAGTGCACATCGTATTGGCTTTTCAAAAGGCAAGCCAAGATCCCAAGGAAAGCTTGTTTTCCTTGGTCATATCTTTGCATTTTTTTATTATCTCTTTTTAATTTGGATTTTTTTTTTTTAGAATTTTTTTAGTTGTTCAAAGACACTCTTAAAGAGTTTTTGAGCATCTTTTGGGTTTAACAACTTGCTGGTTTTTAGCAGGTCCGTCCAAAAAGAAGAGGAGGTGCTGTTCGAAAACTGACTTTTGGGCCCTCCCCATGAGTTCCCCCATCTTCCGTGTTCACTTTTGGATTGTTTTGTAAGCGCTTTTGTTCGTCCTGTACAATAACCAAGTGGTATTTTCCATTAAGCATTGTAACCGAGCGTAATAAAAAATAACTTGAGTAGGCTCTTTCGAGCCCACTCCCCATCTCTTCAGGGGGGATCTGCGTCGGTGTCCCTTTTTGCACTTTTGCTTTTTGTTTGTTTGTTATTTTTGCTCTAGTTTAGTTTTCTTTATTCATTTGTAGGATAGTATTCTTTGTCTAATATTGCAATACTTTTTATATCTTTCAATATTCAAAATAACACTACTACTTACCCCACGATTTCCCGAGTGACCCGAAAGAGGAAAGAGATTCGTGGTAGATTAATTAGATAACCTTTTTTTGTTTCTTTCTTGTATTTTAATTCTAATATCACTTTAAAAAACATAAATAAAATACACCCCTCCTCGCTTTCCCGATTGAGGTTCACTTGAACCGAAATAGAATCTTGGAGGTCACCTTTTTCCCTTTTTAACAAAGAAAACCAATCATTAAATCCTTAAAACTTTTAGACTCCATTGTGTATGCTCTGCATTGCAGCAGTTTGTTCGAACAGTTGGCTACATCAAAAGCAACGTGGGTGACTAGATTAATTAAGTTTTTACGCCCCAATTAACCTCCCAGGGGAAAATCCAATGCCTTGAGTTAATCTGTTGCGGTGGCAAAATCCACAAAGGAAGCGGGAACAACTGGGTAGTGACCTCGAGACACTGTTAGGCTACACCCATGTTGGTATAGTGTTGAACACGTCTCAGAGACTCCAACCAACCCACATATTCCTTGCGGGAGCCGCATTAGATAAAGATTTTGGACATACTGCTCGTACTTTCGGTATATTTGGAGTTCCCTTTTCCCTTAAGTTAATCAACTCATCCCCACATTAATTTAAAATTTGACCAAGAGCACCTGCAACATTTTTCTTTTAGCAATACAACAACAGTTTTATCTGTGGACTCCATTTTGGCACTGGTTCTTTACTTGATATAATCATTTGTTTCCACATGCTTTATATATCATATATTGATCTTTATGCTATTGTGTTTTAATTCTATTGCAATATCTTGTGTTAGTATTTAGTTTCATCAAACTCCTAAATAACTCATTCATCACCATCTCACTAAGCCTTAACAACCTTAGCAACTAAATAGGGTCTACCCCCTTTGGCTTCCTTAGGAGTTGGCCTAAATGGAGGAGTCAAGAATGACAGTCTTGAATTGAGACTTGTCCCCAAGGACACACTAAGTGGCTGGAAGATTTCTGCCACGTTCCCCCTTAGTTGTGTGAAAAGCGACAACATTTTTTGGCGTCGTTGCCGGGGTTAAATATTTTTATTCCCGAGTACGACTTAACTTTTCTTTTTGTTTCAAAAAGATAAAAAGCAATGTTGCAAATATAGTGTCGGGGAATATATCGCCGAGGTCCTGGAAAGAAACTTATCGGAGATATCGGGGAAAATATCAGAAATTATCGGAAAATATCTGCAAAAATAAACTTAGACTTGAAGATTTATGAAAATATCGGACAAATCGGCAACAAGAAGAACTCGGGAGAAATCAGAAATATCGGGAGAAATCAGAGATATTTGCTACATTGATAAAAAGATAAAAAAATTTGATAGAACTTGTCTTTAAAAAATAAATTAAAAACTCAATCCATCTGGCGACTCCACTGTTTAATATCTCTCCAAGTTATTCTACCCGAAGGAACTTCGAAGGAGTATTTGATCTTGTCCCTGATCTTGAAAGGGCTTATAGAAGGAGATTGAATAGACAGACTTCTCATAGAATCCTTGAAGATTTAGGGTCTCAATCCCTCTCAGATATCCATCATCTATTTGTAGAGAGTCACATCCATCAGTCTAAAGAATTGTCTGATTTTGTCAAACCCCTTGACCTTTCTCAGATAGCAGGTGCTCCTCATGCCATTTCGAATGATGCTATCAAGAAGCTGCCTACATTTCAAGGCAACAATGCCATTACAGTCAAATCCCATCTTCAGAAATTTTCCAGGCATTTAGTTGGTTATTGCAATCAAGCTGCCCATGACCATGATGACATAGAAAAGAAGCTTTTTGCTTTATCCTTAGAAAAAGATGCTGGAGAGTGGTACTTGGACTTAGCTGATAATTCATACAAAACACTTAATGAATTCCTGGAGGGTTTTAAGAAGAACAGGGGAGAGAAAAAAGAAACCAAGACATGAAGGTTTTGAACAAGTTTGTTCTTTATCATCTTCACCTTTTTATTCTACATAGTCCAACTGCTTCCACCGGAAGCTCTTTGGTTGTTCTTCACAGCTACAAGCTTGTCCTCTTCTCTTTCCTCCTTTAAAAAAATTTAAAATCTACTTGGTTCATAACTTTTATTTGTCTGGATATCATCGTAGAATTGAATTTAACATAGATCTATCTTCTAAAAGTTCATAGTCTAGATCTGAAAGTTTCGTACAAAAGATTCATCTTTCGTTAAATAGATCTAGTTAAATCTGCTTTCCTTTGCATGCATATTTGAAGCATATTCTTAACTTGTCATTTGAAAGTATTTTGCCTAAATTTTAATGTTGAATCTTGCATATAAGTGCACATCGTATTGGCTTCCCAAAAGGAAATCCAAGAGGAAAGCTTGCTTTCCTTGGTCATTTCTTTGCATTTTTTTATTATCTCTTTTTAAGTTCGATTTTTTTTTTAGAATTTTTTTGGATGTTCAAAGACACTCTTAAAGTGTTTTTGAGCATCTTTTGGGTTTAATAACTTGCTGGTTTTTAGCAGGTCCGTCCAAAAAGAGGAGGAGGTGCTGTCCAAAAACTGACTTTTGGGCCATACAGAGCTCTCCATGAGTTTCCCCATCTTTCGCGTTCACTTTTGGATTGTTTTGTAAGCCCTTGGGTCCGTCCTGTATAATAACTAAGTGGTATTTTCCATTAAGCATTGTAATCGAGTGTAATAAAAAATAACTTGAGTAGGATCTTTCAAGCCCACTCCCCATTCCCTCAGGGGGGATCTGTGTGAGCGTCCCTTTTTGCACTTTTTGTTTTGTTATTTTTGCTCTAGTTTAGTTTTCTTTATTCATCTATAGGATAGTATACTTTGTCTAATAGTGCAATACTAATTATATCTTTCAATATTCAATGTAACACTACTACTTACCCCACGATTTCCCAAGTGACTTGAAAGGGGAAAGAGATTCATGGTAGATTAATTAGATAACCTTTTTTTGTTTCTTTCTTGCACTTTAATTCTAATATCACTTTAAACAACATAAATAAAATATACCTCTCCTCGCTCTCCTGATTGAGGTTCAATTGAACCGAAATAGAATCTTGGAGGTCACCTTTTGCCTTTTTTAACACAGAAAACCTAAGTGACCAGGAAACTTGGGTACAGGGATGGGTACGGGTACGGGTACACCACTTTTGAAAAAGGGTACTTGGGTACGTTGGGGGTACTGTATATATATATACATATGTCATAGTCACATCATACATGCATATAGATTTCTTCATAAATTATGAATCATGATTCATAATTATAAATTCGATGATTATTTGAACAGTGAAGATTCAGTTTGAAAATTTGAAACATAAAATTTGATAAATCATAGACTCGGTAGATATCAATTCGAAGACTAGAAGTTACATAAAATTTGATAAATCATTGTACCAGGAAGATGTAACAGAGGATCAAACTCAAACATGAAAGTACACTTGAAATCTTATTTTAAACACCTATTTGTACTGCTATTACATGCAATAAAAAATTGAAAATTGCCAAATATATTCCTTCGTTGATGTGAGTGTATTTCTCAATATTAAATACATATGTATATTTTTTATGTGCACATTTGGTAGTCAAATTATGTTCCATGAGTGTTTAACACAAAACCATACAAACATTCATTGTAAATCAATGTAAAATCAATCTACTAGATTTGGACAATATTCAGTGGAATTTGAACAGTGTTTCAAAGTGTTTGACATAAGTCTTGAACCAGGCTCCATACGTAGTTAGCAAAAAATTAGTTCAGATTTGGTGTGGGGTCATTACATTTTCCCCAATGAATTGCATTTTATTGAGTCGATCGTACCCTTGGAGTACCCAAACACGGGGTACGACATACCATTTTGCCTATAAGTACCCCTTTTCTTATAATGGAGTCTTGGGTACGTGGATCCAGTGTGGGGTACGGCAGGAGACGTACCCTACGAACACCCAAGTACCTGGTATGTGTACTTGGTACGGGTACGTGTACCCTACCCCTGGGTGCGGGTACCCTGGTAACTTAGAAGAAAACCAATCATAAAATCCTTAAAACTTTTAGACTCCGTTGTGTATGCTCTGCATCGCTGCGGTTCGTCCGAACAGTTGGCTGCATCAAAAGCAACGTGGGTGTCTAGATTAATTAAGTTTTCACGCTCCAATTAACCTCCCAGGTGAAATTCCAATGCCCCGAGTTAATCCGTTGCGGTGGCAAAATCCACAAAGGAAGCAGGAACAACTGGGTAGTGACCTCGAGACACCATTATGCTACACCCCTGTTGGTGTAGTGTTGAACATGTCTCAGAGACTCCAACCAACCCACATATTCCTTGCGGGGAGCCGCATTGGATAAAGATTTTGGACATACTCCTCATACTTTCGGTATATTTGGAGTTCCCTTTTCACTTAAGTTAATCAACTCATCCCCACATTAATTTAAAATTTGACCAAGAACACCTGCAACATTTTTCTTTCAGCAATACAACAACACTTTTATCTGTGGACTCCATTTTGGCACTGGTTCTTTACTTGGTATAATCATCTGTTTTCATATGCTTTATATATCATATATTGATCTTTATGCTGTTGTGTTTTAATTCTATTGCAATATCTTGTGTTAGTATTTGGTTTCATCAAACTCCTAAATAACTCATTCATCACCATCTCATTAAGCCTTAATAACCTTAGCAACTAAATAGGGTCTACCCCCCTTGGCTTCGTTAGGAGTTGGCCTAAACGGAGGAGTCAAGAACAAGGTGACAACTTTGAATCGAGACTTTCCCCCAAGGACACACTGAGTGGCTTGAATATTTCTTCCACGTTCCCTCCTAGGTGTGTGAAAGGCAACAACATTTTCTGGCGCCGTTGCCGGGGATAAATCTTTTTATTCTCGAGTACAACTTAACTTTTCTTTTGTTTCAAAAATATAAAAAGATAAAAAAAATTGATAGATCTTGTCTTTAGAAATTAAATTAAAAACTCGATCCATCTGGTGACTCCACTATTTAATATCTCTCCAAGGTATTCTACCCGAAGGAAGTTCGAAGGAGTTATTGATCTCGTCCTTGATCCTGGAAGGGCTTATAGAAGGAGATTGAATAGACAGACTTCTCATAGAATCCTTGAAGATTTAGGGTCCCAATCCCTCTCAGATATCCATCATCTATTTGTAGAGAGTCACATCCATTAGTCTAAAGAAATGTCTGATGTTTTCAAACCCCTTGACCTTTCTCAGATAGCAGTTGCTCCTCATGCCATTCTGAGTGATGCTATCAAGAAGCTGCCTACATTTCAAGGCAACAATGCCATTACAGTCAAATCCCATCTTCAGAAGTTTTCCAGGCATTTAGTTGGTTATTGCAATCAAGCTGCTCATGACCATGATGACGTAGAAAAGAAGCTTTTTGCTTTATCCTTAGAAGAAGATGTTGAAGAGTGGTACCTCGACTTAGCTGATAATGCCTACAAAACACTTAATGAATTCGTGGAGGGTTTTAAGAAGAAATGGGGAGAGAAAAGGAACCAAGACATCAACTTGTTGCTCTCCATAACATTAAAAAGATGGAAAACGAAACTATGGATGAATTGAGTAAGAAGTTCAGGGACCTGGTTTTTGACATTCATAAAGACATTAAGCCGCATGATGCTACTATCCTCATCTATTATATTGAAGCATTCACTGGAGATTTGAGGTATCAGTTAAGAGATAAAGAACCTGCTGATTCAAAACAAGCCTAGGAATTGGCCGAAAAAATTGAAAAGAATATGTAATCATCCGGTAAGTCCAACATACCTGGATTCACTAGAGGAAATTCTTCTTATAACAAAGAGTCTAAGGGAAAAGTTGTTGAGTCAGAGAGCAAGGAATCATCCAAAGATCCTATGAAGGAAATGTCTAAAATGATGAAAACCTTGGTAACCAATCAAAACCAACAAATGGCCAATCATGCTACACAACTGAATCATATTCAAAATAGGTTGGTTTTGATGGAGAGAAATCATGTTTCTCATGCACCAAGGAACTTTCAACAAAATCCTAATCAAATGTATCTGAAGAAAGCACCAGCTGATGAGCCTAGAATTCTGAACCAATTAGATTCAACCAATATGGTAGAGGATGCAATTCCTTATTGTAGGCCTTGTGCTCAGTTTCATCAGGAAACTACTTGTTACGTTGCAAATCAAGTCATGAAACAAGGAGTCCCTGAAATTAGTAGTCAGGATACACTTGCAAGCGAGCTTGAGCTTGTGAACACGGTAGGCAAAGCCTACCCTTTGTCAGACTAGCATTAGCAACAGGCTGTGGATTATAGTCTGGAGAAAGATTTCATTACTCATACTTATGGTGAAAAGCCTACTTTGGAGTAGGTTTTAGAGATGAGGAATGCTAGATTCAAGGGCGCTACCTACCAAAGAAAGGAGAAGTCTACATCGACTAAGCAGTATAAACCTATGGTAACAACTCCTCCTGTTATGAACCCCCTTGTTGATATAGAATCAAAACTTGACATGGGAATGTGGTTAAATAATGTTAAAGTCTCAGCTTATGCAATCGACATCCTTCAGATTCCTAGTCAAAAAGAAAAATTGTTGAAAGCCTTAGAATGTAATCATAACATTATCAAAGATACTTCCTTTCCAAGTAATAATGCCATCCTTGAAGATTTTCCTGTTGTCTTTGAGGATATGCCTATAGTCCTTCACAACGTGGACCCAAGAAGAGAAGATCACTCGCCCTTTTATGTCTCTCTTATAGTTGATAATCTCCTCCTTCATAACTGCGTGTTAGATTCAGGTGCCTCGTCAAATGTAATTACAAGAAATGTAATGGAACAATTGAATCTAAGGATCACACGTCCCTACCACAATGTTTGTGCAATGGATGCAAGAGAAGTTGATGTGGTAGAGATAATCTTAAACCTGCAAGTAAAATTGGCCAAGTATCCTGACATCGATATGACAATGGATGTTATAGTAATCGATGTACCAGATAATTGGGGAATGCTTTTGTTGAGAAAGTGGGATGCAACTCTAGGTGGACACATCCAAATGGATTGGACATATGCAACTATACTGCATCAGAGAACACTCGGGTTATACTTCACAGGGAAAAGGAAAGAAAGTGGCATGTAGAAAATCCTAATAAGCCTGGAAATGAATTTGTGCATTGTACTGACAACTTTGGAAACTATGCCATCTTGTCCAACTTCATGGCCCCTATTAAAGAAAATATTAAAAATGAAAAGGTAGATGAGGTTTGGCAAATGTACTTTGACAGGGATTATTCCAAAGCTGGAAAGGATGCGGGCATCGTGATTATTTCTCCTTCTAATAAAATCTACAACTTTGCTTTTAGATTGGAGTTTGAAGCATCAAACAATGTTGTTGAGTATGAGGCATTGTTAAAAGGATTAGAAACTGCCAAGGACATGGGCATAAAAATGTTAAACATAAAAGGTGATTCAGACTTAAGTCATCCTCCAACTTAAGAATCAGTATTAGTGTAAGAGTGATAGACTAAGGAAGTATAGAAATGTTATATGGGACACTATGGACTGGTTTGATGCACTTAATCTTCAGAAAATCCCTAGGGAAATGAATGGTTTAGTAGATAGGTTGGAAATAGTGGCACCCACCCTCCAACCTTCAGATGAGATGATTAATGGGAACGACAAGATGGAAATAAATTTCAAGCCTTCAATTCTTGATAATGTAGATCATTGGCAAGTTTTTAATGATGATAAACAACTCTTAAGATTCATCCATAATCTCCAGGAATTTGAATATTGTAAGATCAGTTATCAACAGGAGGGTAAAGAGTATCAAGAACATGAGGATATTATTAGAAATCACATTTCAAGTAACCTTATAGCAATTGAGAAGTTGTTTGACAGATAGGATCATCATAAAAATAAAAAAGAATCAATAAAAATTGGGGATTATGTGGAAATAAATATAGTTACAGACAAAGACCCCAAGTTAATAAAAATTGGAAAAGGTAATTTGGAAAAGGAAAGGAATAGCTTAATCAATCTAATCAAAGAGTATAGAGATGTTTTGGCTTTTATCTATGATGAACTTAAAGCTTATCGGGAAGATGTGTTTCAACACACTATTCCCCTTAAAGAAGAGGCTAAAGAAGTCAAACCTTTATGACAAAAACTTAGGCAAATAAATCCTAAGTTGGCCCCTATTGTTCACAAAGAGTTACAGAAGATGTTAGTAGTAGGGATAATAGCACCTACAAAACATTCATCGTGGTGCTCCAACTTATTGTTAGGAAAAAGAATGGGTCAATTAGAATATGTATAGATTTTAGGAATCTAAATACATCGTTCCTAAAGGATAATTACCCATTGCCCGACATGGAAACACTACTTCAAAGAGTAACAGGTTCAGGAATGATGTCCACGTTGGATGGTTTTTCCGGATATAACCAGGTGTTAGTAAATAAAGAAGATCAACATAAGACAACATTTACCACACCTTAGGGCACTTATAAGTTTTTAAGAATGTCTTTTGGCTTATTAAATGCAGGTGTCACTTTCCAGAGAGCCATGGACTTTGCCTTCAAAGAACTTATAGGAAAAGTGATTGGAATCTATCAGGATGACTTAACTGTTTTCTCAAAAGAAAGATCTGACCACATAAGTCATCTCAGGCAGGTGTTTATAAGATGTTGTAAAAACGACATTTCCTTAAATCCTGCCAAGTCAATCGTTGGGGTTGACGAAGGCAAGTTGTTGGGACACATCATCTCCAAGGATGGGTTCAAGATTGATCCTGAACGAGTAGAAGCCATTAAGAAGGTCCACTTGCCTCATAATTTAAAATCTCTCTAGTCTTTCAACGACCAGATCAATTTCATAAGGAGATTCATCCCAAATTTAGCATAACTAATGAAAACTCTACAAAAGTTATTAAAGAAAGATGCTAAATTTGTATGGACGAATGAAGGGAAAGATGCTTTCAGAAATATCAAAGATGTTATATCAAAGTCAACTGCTTTAATCAGTCCAGATTATTCCAAAGATATTCAGATTTTCTCCTTCGCCTCGGAAGACACCATTGCTAGTGTTCTACTTCAGAAAAATAGTGAACGACAAGTGCAACCAATAGCCTTTATGAGTAGAGCCTTGCAACATCCAGAGTTGAAGTACACTACCATGGAAAAGCAAGCTTACGCTCTTGTCAAGTTCCTTAAACACTTTAGAACTTATGTTGGATACTCTAAAATCATTGGGTATGTACCCCACGCAACTATCAAAGATATCATATCTTAGCAGGATTGTCTAGGTATCAGGGGTAAATGGGTTTCAAAGATTCAGGAATATGACTGAGAAATAAAACCCACTAAGTTAATTAAGGGACATGGACTTGCAAAAATGTTAAATCAAGGGAATGAGAAAGATTTAGGAATGATTTTTCAGAACAGTAATACAGAACAAAGTGTATTAGATGAGCTTCAAAGATTAGAGCAGCAGCCTTGGTATTCGGACATCATCTTCTTCCTTCGTAACCTTACATCCCTTGATCACCTACTTGGCCATATACGAAGAGCATTAAGGTTAAAAGCAACTAAGTATTGTTTAACAAAGGATGGTTTGGGTTGGAAAAACCCAGATGAATTAATACTTAGATGTGTCGATGAACCGGAGTCCAAAAGACTCATGGTTGAGTTCCATGCAAGATTTTGTGGTGGACATTTTGCAGCAAAGACAACCACCCACAAAATCCTTAGAGCAGGTTACTATTGGTCGAACCTTTTTTTAGATGTGCATAAGTTTGTCAGAAGTTGCCCCCAATGTCAGTTGTTCATCGGGAAGCAAAAGATGAAAGCTTTTCCCTTAAAGCCAATAATGGTCCAAGGCCCTTTTCAGCAATGGGGGATTGACTTCATCGGTAAGTTTGAATACAATTCAAGCAATGGTTATTCTTGGATACTTACCGCCATAGATTATTTCACTAAGTGGGTAGAGGCAATACCCACTAAGAGGGCAACCGATGCTGTAGTCATATAATGGCCCATGCTTCATTTCCTCAGAATTATCACATATAATGGTCTATGCTTCATTTCCTCAGAAATGTCTTCTTTTTGCTTCAAATATGGCATTGTATTATCGCATTCATCCAACTATTATCCTCAAGGAAATGGTCTAGCTGAGTCGAGTCATAAAAACTTAATGACCATAATCAAGAAAACAGTTGGTGATAAGAAGAAAGCATGGGATAGCAAGATTAAGTATGCGTTATGGGATGATAGAATCACTAAGAAGAATTCTACTGGAAAGAGTCCTTTCGAGCTTGTCTATGGCCTAGATGTCACCTTACCAATCCATTTAAAGCTTCTAGTGTATCAGCTTCTCTAGAACTTTAGCTCAGACCAGGATGCCATTCAGAACATAGTTAATCAATTGATTGAGTTGGATGAAAACAAAGGGAAGTCCCTTGACCAGAGTATCAAAAATTCAGATAAAATCAAGAGGACTTTTGATAAGTATGCTAGACCTAGATATTTTCAAATAGGTTACACAGTGTTGTTATGGGACAAACGGAGGGAAAACCCGGGAAAACATGGAAAGTTTGACAGCTTATGGATGGGACCTTATATCATTGACGAAGTAGCAGGCGCTAATTCTTTTTATCTAAATGACCTGGAAGGGGAAAGATTAAACCTTCTAGTAAATGGTCTTCTGCTCAAGATGTTCTTCACCGAGACGGTTTGATGCCTTTATTGGCATCGATGGTATCGGGGGATATTTCTAAACTTATCCTTGCATGTATTTTATTCATGTATCATATTGTTGTATTATAGATGTTGTATCATAGTACTAACCTTGAAGGTCTTTGATGTATATTAGTGTTGTGAAATAGTTTTTCTTTTTGTACATTATATTTCATACTAATATTGTGCAATAACTTAGTTTCCCAATTGGTTTCCTTTTATATATGTGTTAATGATGGACTTTAGTTTTTGTGCAGGACACAGAGATTCCGAAGTTCTCACATCCTCTTTTTGATTAGAAGATCAGTCAGAGCACATGTCCCTAGATGGAGCTAGATGTTACCTACTAAGTCATACTTAGTTGGTCGTATCAAGTGAGACGGATGAGACAAACAAACATCATTGTTCATTCTTAAAAATTCAGAAGTCATTCGGGCTTATTCTGGGAACTTTTTTTTAAATTTTTTTTTGTAACACATGTTCATAGCCCTTTGGGGAAATTGTAAAAAATGTCCTAGCATGATAATTTTTTATAAAAAGCTCGGCTTCCCAAACTTAAGCATCAAGCCGACTAGCCTAGAGTGTTTTTTTCCTTTGGTTAATATTGGTTGTTGAACAAACGACTAATAATTTTTGAGTTTTTCACTCACACCTCCAAAGTTGGGGTAGTCGTCTTGGTGTTTCGGCCTTAGGAGGTTATTAGATCCTTCGTGTCAGTTTTTTTCAACATGCTAGGCATTCAAATTGAGTCGTATGGACATGTGCTAGGTGCCCCTAGAGTTTCGTCCTTTTTCGAGAATATTTTTTTTCTGCAAAATTAGGCCATTTTTTAATGGTTTAACTTAAAATTTTTAAAATATAATAAAATTCAGATGCGGAGTCTGTTTTTGGTGTGTGGCAACTCATTTTCACACTCAAAGCATCCTCTTTACCTTGAGGACCACTTTTCATATCAGTTGGGCAACCGAAACACCCCGTGGAGCATTATTCAACTAGAAGTGCATCAAGATGGCATTTTAATGCTAAATTATGACATTTTGGCACCATGGTCAATGTTTAAAAATTTAAAAAAATCAAAATATTTGGGTGATGGGGTGACATGGCATGGGTCCCTCTAAGGCTTACGATCCTCTTCAACTTGAGTTTGTATTAAAACATAGTATTAAAACTTTGGTTTAAGTGAATGGAGAATAACGTGAGGAGATGGGTGATGTCATGGAATCTTCACACTAGCATGTGTGAAGGCTACCGTTAGGAGAGGGGGTGGACCCCTTTTAACTTAAAGTTTGAACATTAAACTTTGGGGGAGCTACATTAGCGTGAAGAGTGGTATTATCAAAGGTGACATCAACCCTATTCACGTCAACCTTGGAAGCTTGCATGAGGTGGATGTGGGTGAGTGGACCCCATTCGTAAATGAAATTTTGGTTGGAGCTTAATCTTATTTTAATACGAGAGCTAGCATATGCCATATAGATGACATCATTCTCACCTCTTCACATCAACATTGGAAGCTTCACGCGTGGGGGGATGAGGGAGATGCCAATGGAAGGTTGGTGGAGTTTGGTTGGTGCATGTGATGTGTTGGCAGCTAGCAATTGGTTGGTGGAGTTTGGTGAGAGAGGTGTCAATCACCTCTTCAGTTCAACTCAGTTCAAACTCAGTTACACTCTGAGTCTTTCGTCAGTGTTGGTTGCCCCCCCAGGGGCTTGTTCTGGTTATAAATAAAGCACAACCCTCTCATTCCAAACTAGTTAGAGTTGGATGAAGAGTTGTTGCCATTGTGATACTGTTATATTTTTTCATTGTGAATAAAGAAAATCTTTGGAGGCTAGATGGTGTAAGGCATTTAGTTGGATGAATATTGTTGCTCATGTTTGAGGTAACCTGTATTTGGTGCATTTTTTCTTGCTTTATTTGTAAATATAACCTTGTCAGGACTGCTCCCAATCGAAAGGAAAGAGTCTTTAAATAAGTTTATTTATAGATTCTATTGTTCATATGTATGTAAAGATCAAGATCTGACATTTTCAATATGTTTATTATCATGCTGCTCTAGTCTTTTATATGTCTATCATTGAATCTCACAAATCTCTCAAGTTTTGTTTGTGCTAGTTACAGGTTTCTGTGGAGAAGGATTTGAACAAGTTTGTTTCTTATCATCTTCACCTTTTTATTCTACATAGTCCAACTGCTTCCACTGGAAGCTCTTTGGTTGATCTTCACAACTACAAGCTTGTCCTCTTCTCTTTCTCCTTTTAAAAAATTTAAAATCTACTTGGTTTCTTGGTTCATAACTTGGAAGCTCTTTGGTTGATCTTCACAACTACAAGCTTGTCCTCTTCTCCTTCTCCTTTTAAAAAATTTAAAATCTACTTGGTTTCTTGGTTCATAACTTTTATTTGTTTGGATCTATCATCTTATAGTTGAATTTAACATAGATCTATCTTTTAAAAGTTCATAGTCTAGATCTGAAAGTTTCGTACAAAAGATTCATCTTTCGTTAAATAGATCTAGTTAAAACTACTTTCCTTTGCATGCAAATTTGAAGCATATTCTTAACTTGTCATTTGAAAGCATTTTGCCTAAATTTTAAAGTTGAATTTTGCATATAAGTGCGCATTGTATTGGCTGCCCAAAAGGCAAGCCAAGATCCCAAGGAAAGCTTGCTTTCTTTGGTCATTTCTTTGCATTTTTTATTATTTCTTTTCAACTTAGAGGTTATTTTTTAGAATTTTTGGAGATGTTCAACGACACTCTTAAAGTGTTTTTGGGCATCTTTTGGGTTTAATAACTTGCTGGTTTTTAGCATGTCCGTCCAAAAAGAAGAGGAGATGCTTTTAGAAAAATGACTTTTGGGCCATCTGGAGCTCCCCAGGAGTTTCCCCATCTTTCGTGTTCACTTTTGGATTGTTTTGTAAGCCCTTGGGTTCGTCCTGTATAAGAACCAAGTGGTATTTTCCATTAAGCATTGTAACCGAGCGTAATAAAAAATAACTTGAGTAGGCTGTTTCGAGCCCACTCCCCATCCCCCCAGGGGGGATCTGCATCCGTGTCCCTTTTTGCACTTTTGTTTGTTTGTTTGTTTGTTATTTTTCTTCTAGTTTAGTTTTCTTTATTCATCTGCAAGATAGTATACTTTGTCTAATATTGCAATACTGTTTATATCTTTCAATATTCAAAGTAACACTACTACTTACCCCACGATTTCCCGAGTGACCCGAAAGGGGAAAGAGATTCGTGGTAGATTAATTTGACAACCTTTTCTTTTTCTTTCTTGCACTTTAATTTTAATATCACAATAGTTTTCTAATTTTTGCTCTAGTTTAGTTTTATTTATTCATCTGCAGGATAGTATGTTCCTTCCTTATACAAGATGGTACAAAAAGAGGAAGGGACAGGGAAAACACATTATTCAATCCTCTATCTAATTGAAGACACTCACTACTAGTAGGTTTTGACAATTTGTAACCATTAACGATAAGTATTGTGATTATTACTATTGGCAGGTTTTGACAATATGACATCATTATTCTATGAATGGACCAATCCATTCCTAAACATAAATATCCTACAATGCATTCGCAACAATTCCAAACGAGGTGTCAAATGAAAAGAAACTCTAATTCTAGAACTAGAAGTCTCGTTCTATATTAGAGATGGGATCAAAAAATGTTTAGAGTTGTTGTGCCTCCTGTAAGGCCTAAAGTGTAACATGGAGATCCCAACATAGATCCATCTAAACTCTTGTGCAAAACTTGAGGAGATGTTTTCACCTCCAAGGATTTGATCCCGCTTAGCGTATGGTAGATCCAAAGTCTAGATGAGTTTATGTTTGTTTTACGTGATTGAGGTATGACATGGAAATAATTGCGATTGTTCTCCTCTTGTGCGGGTGGAGTAATATGTTGTAACTTTTATCATTCTTGTTTAGTTTATCTTTCAAAGTTCATTCTTCTTAGTAATCACTTAATAATGTTTCAGTTTACATACACAATAATCCAAATTGCTTTCTATGTGAACAATAATGTCTCCATATTTTACTTTTAGTAATTTTCTTCATTTATTTCTTATCCAGACCACCAAAATATGAACTTTACTTATTTTAATATACATTATATACATGAAATTAAAAAAACAACTTATGAGGTCATCTACCTAAAACATGTTGTGGACAAGAAGATTTAAAGTCACAATTTAAAATCTAGTACAATTTCTTGGAGTTACTAATATCATGTAGATGACTATTACGCTTCCCTCCATTTAAATGTTTTAGAGGAAGAGAGGGGAATCTCACTAATTTTTACTTAAAAAAAATAAGATACCTAGAAATGGTAAAACATAAAAATACTAAAAAAAAAACATAATATACCTAAAAAATAATAAAACATAAAAATACTAAAGCAAAACATAAAATTAGTAAAACCAAAAATCAAAGCACAAGTTCAAATCCGTTATAGTTCTTTAGTGTTACTAACCTCTTGTTGTAAATGATAGGCCCTTCATTGGGTCATTTCTACTTGTAAGCACCATGCCCACCCAAGGGTAGAGACAATGGAAAAAAAATTATTAAAAAAAAAATTAATAAATAGAAAATGGAAAACCAAAATATATTAAAAAATAAAAAATGTAAGTGATGGTTCTCAATCCTGAGGCTCTTAATATTTTTAAACACAACACAATGTTTTTAAACAAATTGTAGAATTTCTCTACATTTATTTTTTGATAAGATGTTTTAGAATAAATTGCCCTTCAGTGCCCTTGTTTTGTGCATGGGGATTGCATTTTTTCACTATCAAATATTTGGAGATTGCGAGACATGTTTTTAGTGTGTGTTTTTTGCTCTGAGTGATTCTTGTTAAAATGGTTGAGACTAGGGTTGTTGATCTCCCAATTCCTCGTAATTGTCATACTTGGAAACTCAAAATGAAACAATTTCTACAATCAAAAGCTCTATGGAAAATGTTGGCCGAAGCACAACCAATATTTGCAAAGGAAATTGAGAGATTTGCTTATAGGAACAAACTTTACGAATACATGGGTTCGATTACGATGCATGATTTAGAATGCAAATCACCAAAACAAAGTTGGGTTAAGTTGAGTTCACTATTTGACGAAGTCAATGAATTTCAAGCTTTGAATTTGGATGTCGAATTGCCATCTCTTGTACTTGAAGATCATTCTTGGATCGAAGATTTTCTTACCAAATTCAAGTTGTTGCTATCACAATTGAGAGGCTGTAGAAAAATCAAAATAGATGAAGAATGTATTTTTCTAATATTATCAGAGTTGAATGGTCCTTTTAAGGGATTTTCCTCTACCTTTTGTTCTATTATGGATGCATTTGGATCAGAGCCTTAAAATGCTCTGGTTTGATATTTTCTAGGAGCATCTTAACAAAGAACAATGTAACATTGTGCAATTAGATGTTCTTTTTGGATCTAAGAATGAAGCTCTTGTAACTCAAACCTCCAAAGGTAAGCACAGAACTTAGTGCAAACAAAATATTGATCCTACTTAAGCAGGTAAGTCTACCTCCAAGCCTAAACATTATTCAATATCCCTTGCTTCTCCATCTTTTGTACCCGATGAGTCTTCCTCCGAGACAAAGAAGAAATCATATAAGCCGTAGTTTTTGTGGCATACTTGGGGCATGGTGAATCCAAATGTTAGATCAAAGTAGAACCATTAAATGAAGACATATAGTAGCACAAAATTTCAGTTCCCAAACCTTCTCTTAGTAAATTACATGCATTGTCTACTCAAGCCTTATAAGCATCATCACACAACTAAATACTTGATCGTGGCACCTCACACTATATAATTCACTCTCATGACATGCATCCTTCTGCATCTAATAGTAGCATATTGTAAATTGAAGTTGGAGAGTCTAAACAACTTGAAGTTTTAGGATGTGACACTATGCACTTCATTGATGGTTGCATCAATGATGTTCTCCTTGTTTTTGAAGTATTGTTTTTGTATACTTGATTATGGTCAATTCTTAATAAACCAAGTAGTCTTGCATCTTGTTTAAATGTATTTTAAGTGACCATGAGTGATGTTTATGCTAACACTTGGCCAAATCTAATAGTTGTGTCGTCCGCCGAATGCACACCGTCAGCAGAAATCTTTTGGATTGTTGTTTCCCAAGTGGGAAAGGTGTGGCCTTGGGGGTAAGCAAAGAGCCAGGTGCTGTCACCTGATCCCAACTCCTAATGAAGCCAAGGGGGGTAGTCCCTAAAAAAGAGTTTTCTAAGGCTCTTGTTATTAAAATGTTTTTGGGTGAAGATGTGAATTAATGTTGTTTAGGAGTTTTTCTGAGACACAATAATCAAATAAGCAATCCAAGTTGCTGTTTGCAAAACACGAGATAAATTTCATAAGAAGACTGAAATTAAAGTATCCACAACATAAGATATTTATAAAAAAGAACAAATGGTCCGAATAAGATAATGCGAAAGAATTAAAAGACCAGTGCCAAAATGGAGTCAAATAGTGCTGGGAATGCTGAGATACAAGTCTTGATGATATTCGTGATATCGTTTTGCAAATGCTCTTGGTCAATTTTATTGTGTATTTTAAAGATGATATCGTTTATTAGGTGAGGAGAATTTTCAACCGGTACACAAAGTACTGGAAATCTAACCGGAAATATTCTAAGTTTCCTCGTTCAAGGACATGTTGGATCGACCCAGTCTATAGCGAGGCATTCAATAACTAACCAGCCACTACAAACGAGAAGGGATACCCAACGCCCCAGTAAGGATTTGCCCACTTAGAATATTATCGCGTTCAATGTGGGTTCGTTGGTTATGGGGTGGTAAATTTTATTATGATTGTAATTGGAATTAGATGTGTGAATTAGAAAGTTACAGTGCTTCTGGGTATCCTGATCGGGTAGAGCATACACACTGTAAAAATAGTAAATTCCAATTTTATGGGAGATGGTGAGTTGAAAATTTTATTAGAAAACAAAGCTTTCCGACAGAGATCTCTTGATCCACCTTATGGTGAGATTCAAGAGTCTTATCTAATCAGAATGTAATGCAACAATGCTCTCCGATAGAGAGTGCTCTTGACTTGTCTTATGACAAGTTCAAGAGACTTTAGGTTCTTTTTATGATTTATTAATCAAAGAGAAAGATAAACATGAAATAGATAGCATGCAAGTAGTGAAGTTTAATCTAGCAATTAGTAAAACTAAAGCTAAGTCTAAAAACAATCTAAGCTAAGCAAAGATAGAAAAAAGCACACAAGACACAGTTCCCCCAAATAAGGGAAGTAGAAAAAACGTGGGAGGCTTGACCCCACTAGCTTTCTTTATTAATGAATTTACAATGACTGGGATTTTAACCCTTGAAAAGAAAGGTTGGAAAATAAGGAAGCCTTAATGGCTTTTACAAAGGATGTGCTTTTTTGTTTGTGCTTGTCTTCTTGTTTTCAAACTTTCTTTCCTCTTCAAGTCTTTGGACTTGTTTTCTTGGCCTACTCTTTGGTACATGCACAAAAGAGACAAACACTCATGCACCCATTATTTGTTAATAAACCAAACTAATCTAGATGCAAAAAAAAGTGAAATTATTCTAAGTGCAAAACTACTCTTTTAAATGCAAGTTTTTAGCCTTTTTTAAAGTAAAACTAGATGCAAAAAATTACATGCAAAAGTGGAAACAGGAAGAGGATAAAGTGGAGCAAAAAGGGAGGGAAAGAAGGCTGCAAACAGTGAGAAAAAGAGGGAAAAAGGAGGAGCGAACAACAGTAACGACGACTACAAATAAGTGAAGAAAGAGGCTGAAAACAATGAAGAAAGAGGGCAGCCAACAAAGAGAAAAGTTGGTTGTAAAAAATGGGAAAATGGGGCAGCGAACTAAGAGAAAAGAGGGCTGCAAAAAAGATAAAAAAGAGGGCAGGCAACAAGGAGAAAAATGGATGCAAAAAAAGTGAGAAAAGAGGGCGGAAAGGAGGTGAAACAATGAGGAAAAAGAGAGCACCAAAAGCAAGAAAAACAGTGAGGAAGAGGAGCAAGAAAGGTAAAATGGTCAGGAAGAAGAAGCAAGGTAGAAAGTGGAAAGAAGAAGAAAGATGGATTTCGTAACCAAAGAAAAATTTAATTTTGATTATGTGAAGGATTAGGAAAGAGCCCCTTTTAGCCGTGTTTCTTGAGTTGGATGTGGACGCCTTGTAGATCCTGCACAGTGAAAGTGTTAGATAAAAAACTCTTGTATGAAGAAATGGTTGAGCTTCAACCCTTCCTCCTTCGATGATCGCTGAAACACAAAACACTCAAACAACAACAAACAAGATCAAGTGCTAGAATGCTTAATCAAATAAACTTCTGAAAAACAATGGTATAACTAACTACTTCCTATTCAATTCAAAAAATCAATTGATCTTGCATAGATAACCAAATTCAAACGATAAATGGATATCCTACCGTGCTAGATTTATAGCCTTGCTAAGCTAGCAATGATCATATAGTTTGCAAATGAAAGAGAGTAAGGTTAAGAGAGATATCATCTCACAAGATGAAAATCAAGACACAAAGAACCCACGCATGGACCTCCAAAGTCGCTTTTATTCCATTAAACAAATAAAAGTTACAGATTGGACAGAATTCTGTAGCAAATTCTCCATATGCAAATGCGAACGAGAGACCCTCTTTAATACAAAAACAGAGAAGCTAAATACCTAAATCAGACTCAGCATCAGAGAGGGCACACTGGAGCAAATCTCCTTGATTGAATCAACTCGGTGCTATGATTTGGAGTTAACTTAGGCTCCTGGTAGGTGTGAGTGGGGAGGTGGCCTTCACCTAGGCAAGGCGCCCCCCACTCCCAACACGGGAAACTCATCCTACCAATACGAGTCTCCCACATCAAAAAACGTGAGCTAGAAGAGGAGGCGCAATCCTTGAATGGGGATCAAGCTGGCAGTTGATGGATGGGTTAACATTGAGCCGCAACTGAGTTGGAGTAATGAGGGGGGGTGAGGTGGCTCATCCCTCCTCGGTTTGATCACCCGGCCAACCACAAATGACCACAAGAGGCAATTTGCCCACATGAGGAAGAGAGGCGAAAATATTGAGGGAGAGTTAACTGTTGCACTCCGATACTGACCCAGATCTGATTGATGATGATTCGAATCTCCTCCGATAATCTGTGCCGAGCTAACTAGCCCTTTATTAAATTAAATTTGGTCTTTTTTGGAGATATTTTGATTTTCTCCATTTAATAAAATAATGATTATTTTAATTAAATATTCCTCATTTATTAATTTTGAGGAAATATTTAATTGAGAGAAAAATAATCATCCAAAACTTAGGATAAGTGTGTCTGGGGGGTAAATGATTGTTCTGGCTTAGAAAAAAGTCTTTATTTGCCAAAAAAATCCCTCAGACCACTTGGTTATTGTTGAAATACTGATAGGGGGGTAAATCAGTATTTGTACAATTTCAAATTTTAATCAAAAGCAGGTTGTTGATCACCAATCACAACACATCATCAATGTGTATAAAAATAAAGAGATGCACAGTACACAGTAGCACATCATCAATGTGTATAAAAATAAAGAGATGCATAGTACACAGTAGTTTTTAACGTGGAAACCCAAGTTCTGGGGGTAAAACCACAGAAGCCTTTTTAAAAATAGTTTTTCAGAAATAACTGGAAGGAGGGAACAACCCCCTTATTATATAGACTTCAATTTTCCAGCTTCAACTAGAAGGAGGCTTCGACCTGAAGGAAGCTGCCATTGCCTAGTTTTCTGGCTTCAACTGGAAGGAGGCTACGACCTCCTTTCTTTGCCCCGTCCTGCCACCTTGATAAGAAGAAGATTGCCAAACCTGTGGACCTGTCTCTGCTGCTGCTGATAACCTCTACACTCTAGTCATTGTCAAATCATCCCTGTAGATATCACTGCCACACATTGCTCATTGTCATTCACAATTACTGAAGAATCTCTGCTTTGCTATTTCTGAACATCATCATAGGTTATACATCAAAGTCATAGAGTATGTACCATCATCATTATCAAGTAGCCACCACCATCATCAACATGTAATGTGTATGTAATAAGTACACATATAGAAGTATGTCATCACATCAAAGCATGCGTGTTCATCATCATATCATAGTGTGTATAAAAGAGTGTGCATCATAGAGTGTTCATCACAGCATGGAAGAGCATCATCATAGAGTATAGATCACAACTTCATACATGTATTGTACATATATACACTGTTCACATTGTCTAGTATTGTTTACTTAACCCTGTACACTCTACTATACAAACATTTGTACACTATGCACACTTATATACACTTACTGTACATACCAATTTACTACATCATTGTTCACATTATTCAACATTGTGTACACAGACATGCACACACACATACCTTGTCACTGAATACTGTGCTTGTATAGCGGACTTCAAATTTGACCTTATACTAGGACTGTAAGAGGGCAGAAGTACTTAGTCAAGTATGGACTGTTTGCATCATGGATAACTCCTACAAGAATGAAGAAAACTTCAGACAAGCCTGGACTTGTTCTACTCTCAAACAAGGTGATCACTGTAGAGATTCGGGTCTGCACTTTGTTGTTGCCCACAAAATTCTTCCTTAAACCAGCGAAGGCTACTCCGATACTACTTGTATTGTCTTATTGAGACTTGGAATTGTTGCAAGGTAAAAAGGGCAGTGCAAAAATCGGGACCCCAAGACAGATGTATCTTCTGCTGCTAAAAGAAAACTCAGTCAATTGCTCCTAACATCGGTCATACTTTGTCCCAACGAAATTTCTCAGTCAATTTGAGCACTCGGATGCCTATAATAATTTGCAAACTTGAGATGTCGTAAGGGACAAGTGCACAACTTCGGATCTTCCCAGAGCTAATCAACTTTGACTTGGAAAAACTTGGTTGCCTCAGTTGACCGAATTTCCGACATTTTGTACACAACCGAATTTCAGACCTCTTGTATATCCCTGAATTTCAGAGCACCATTAATACCTTCGCTGCCATCGTGTGTTCTTCTCTACCCTAGTTTAGAGATGACTGCTGCTACTTCCACCACCAAAGTTCTGAAATGACTGTCATACCACTGAACCTGATTGCGGCTTAAGTGGTCACGCTAAAAAATCAAAGACGAATTCTTCAAAAACTTACTGCTGTTTTTTTATTATTATTATTGCTGCAACCTCAGGGATATATTCAACAATCTTGAATTTTCTCTGAAGATATATACCAAAGAAAAGATTAAAAAATTTCTCCTATACTACAGCTGTCTCATTGTATGGCTTCACCTGCGTTTTTCACAGTTGACTGCTCCACTGCAGCTGTCCTTTCACCATCTGAATTTAAGAGCCAAAAACACTCACACAACTTTTAAAATGGAAACGTGATAGGGTATTTATATACGTTTAAGGATGGGGCCGAGATCTTAAAGGTTTAATTTTTGTTTTAATTAAATTTTAATTTAATTCACACACAAAAAAACTTTATGGGGACGACTCTTTAAAAAATATTTTATTTATTACAACTTGATTATTATTTTAATTATATTCATAAACTAATACTTTATTAAAGTGTTAAGCATTACTTAATTTTTTTTAATTGTTAATAGTCTTTCCTTTAGTCATAAGGTTAGGTTTTTAGGTTAGGGTCTCCATAAGGGCCTCAAGGACTAATTTAAAGGTACAATGGTTACCATTAAGACATTAATAGTGTTTTTAGGAGCAAAGCATATAACAAGGGGTAGAATGCAGGCTTAGGGACCAAGGGTGAGGGTTTTAGGTAGTTTGTTAGGTTATTAGAGTTACCACAAGTGAAGACACATAACCATCAGGGTGTGGGGGTGCCTAGGCTTCTCCTAGGGTATCAGGACCTCTATAATACGCAAATGAACACTGAAAGGGTCATTCGGACTCTTCCAACTTCTTCAACCCACCAAGAACACATTCTAGGGTAATAGGGCATGGTTGTGGTGCTGGGGAACCAATGACACAACTGGGGAACCATTGAACCAACTTGGGGGTACTTAACCACTCTATAGGGTGTTCAGGGCCTTTTCCATTGTCCCAAGGGCTCCAAGGGCTTCAGACTTGGGCTTGGACAAAGTCAAAAGCTCTCCTTTGACATTGACACTTACTCAACCCTCAGAGGCTCCTCAAGGGGCACCAAGACACATTAACACACACTTGTTGGCATCAATGACAATTTAGTCAACAATCTCCCCCTTTGTCATTGATGACAACTCCAAATCTCCCCCTTCAAATTAGCTTCCTTTGTCCACAAAACTCCCCCTTAGATCATGCTTCTTTTACCTACCTTGTTCAACTTTCTCTCCCCCTTTGGCATCAATGGAAAAGGGTACTTCTGCCATGCTCCCCCTGTCATATTGTAGTGTTGTTGAAGATAGATGAATTCAATTAGGAGATAATATGACTTCCAATTTTTCTCTGAGCTACTCAAAAGTCTCTCTTGGGAGAGGCTTAGTAAAAATGTCTGCAACCTATTCTTTTGTCCCGATATATTCCAACTTGATATTCTTTTTTGTGACCTGTTCTCTAAGAAAGTGAAACTTGATTGGAATGTGCTTGGTCTAGGAATGCATAACTGGATTTTTGGAGATACTGATAGCACTCGTATTGTGACATAAAATAGGAATCAACTCATTACATGTCACATATATGTCTTGCAGGGTTTGCTTCATCCAAAGAATCTGAGTACAACAAGCTGCTGCTGCTATATATTCTACTTCTGCGGTTGATAACGACACCGAAGACTGTTTTTTGCTTGACCAAGATACCAGACAGCCGCCTAAAAAGAGAGCTGTTCCACTAGTGCTTTTTCTATCGTCAACACATCTTGCCCAACCTGCGTTTGAATAGGCTATCAATGTCAAATCATTCCCTTTTGGATACCAAAGTCCAAAATCCAAAGTCCCTTTGAGATACCTAAAGATCCTTTTAACTGCTATAATGTGAGTTTCCTTTAAGGCAGCGTGAAATCTTGTAACTTGTCCAACGGCTTGCATCACATTTGGTCTGGAGGCAGTTACATATAGTAGACTACCAATCATTGACCTATAGAGCCTTTGATCAACCTCCTTAGATTCATCGTCTTTGCTTAGCTTAGAACCAGTGATCATAGGGGTACTCACAGGTTTATAGTCTTCCATCTGGAATTTCTTTAACATCTCCTTAATGTATTTTGTTTGGGTAATAAAAATGCCTTCTGTTCTTTGAGATATCTGGAGTCCCAAGAAGAAGGTCAATTTAGCGAGTAATGACATTTCAAACTCTTTTTGCATGTTCTTAGCAAATTGTTGACTCAGTGAATCATCATCACTTCCAAATATGATATCATCAACATAAACTTCAATGATGAGTATGTTGTCATTGTCTTGCTTGATGTACAAATTGCTATCTGCACTTCCCCTCTTAAAGTTTTGTTGTAGTAAGTACCTGTCCAATCTAGAGTACCAAGCTCTTGGAGCTTGCTTTAGTCCATATAATGCCCTTTTGAGCCTGCATACATAGTCCTCGTTTTCTGAAAGTTGAAATCTTTTTGGTTGTTCGATATAAATTTCTTCTTCCAATTCCCCATTTAGAAAGGCTGATTTTATGTCCATCTGATACACTTTGATGTCTTTGGAGCAAGTGTAGGCCAATATCAGTCTGATAGCTTCCATTCTGGCAACTGGTGCATATGTTTCTTCAAAGTCTATTCCTTCGATTTGAGCATAACCCTTACAAACCAATTGAGCCTTGTTTCTGATCACCTGTCCATCTTCATTCATTTTGTTTTTGAAAACCCATTTTGTGCCAATTACATTCTTGTTACGTGGTCTCGGAACAAGTTCCTAAGTTCCATTCTTCTCGATTTGATCTAGTTCTTCTTCCATAGCTTTAACCCATTGTTCATCTGTACTGGCCTCTGCAAAAGTTCCAGGTTCAGTTGTAGACAAAAGAGAGAAGTGTACCTGCGCATTTCTTCCGGATTGTCTTCTTCTGGTTCCTATTCCGGCATCCTTATCACCAATAATCTGATTTGATGGATGATTCTTCTGGTACCAGTTCTTAGGTGTTAGTTGATCTTTTTGTTCTTCTTGTTCGATAGTTGGTTGATTCAGTTCTTCATCTTCTGTGAGTTGCTCTTCATCCTCTTCTGCTTGTTCTTCCACTTTAATTTTCTTCACACCTTTTTTCTTGGAACCTTCCTCTTCTTCATTGTCTGATTCTTCTTTGGATGATGTTAGTCTTCCTTCATATATCTTCATGTTAATGCTTTCAATCACTTTGTCTAATCTCAGATTGTAGCATTTGTAAGCTTTCCTCTTGGATGAATATCCGATAAATATGCCCTCATCTACTCGAGAGTCAAATTTTCCAATCTTCTTATCTTCTCTTTTGATGTAACACTTGCTTCCAAAGATTCTGAAGTGTTGTACACTTACTGCTTTTCCGGTCCATAGCTCGTAGGGAGTTTTATCATTTTTGTTTCTGAGTAATCCTCTGTTTAAGATGTGTATTGCTGTATGAACTGCGTGTCCCCAAAATTTGTCATTTAACTTGGATTCATTCAACATGGTTCGAGCCATCTCCATTACTGATCTATTCTTTCTTTCAGCAACTCCATTTTGCTGAGGTGTTCTGGCTACTAAAAATTGTCTCTTTATTCCATGCTCTTCACAGTACTTGTTGAATTCATCAGAAGTGAATTCTCCACCGTTGTCAGATCTAAGGCACTTGATTCGTGACCCTGTTTCATTCTCGACCAGTTCCTTGAACGTTTTGAAACATCCAAATGCTTCTGATTTCCTGTTGAGAAGACATACCCATGTCATCCTGGTATAATCGTCAATGAGTAGCATGAAGTATTTTTCTCCATTGAATCCTTTGCTTTTGGTTGGTCCACATAAGTCAGTGTGAATGAACTCCAAAGGTTTTGTAGAAGAATGCTCTTTCGTCTTAAAATGCACTCTTGTTTGTTTTCCATGTTGACACTATTCACATACAGAGTTAGCAGGTTTTGTGACTTCCGACATATTTCGAATTGCTTGATTTTTGTAGAATTTGATCAAATTGTCAAAATGTATATGCCCCATTCTTCTGTGCCAAAGCCAACTTTCATCTTCTTTTCCCAAGTGACATTTTTCAGACTCAATCTCATCTAACACGTATATGTTGTTTGGAGTCCTAGTGGCTGTGGCTACTAACTTCCTTGATCCTTGCTTTCTTATTTTACATTCTTTTGAGTTGAAGATGAGTTCATGTCCTTGATCACACATCTGACTGACGCTTAGCAGGTTATGTTTCATGTTATCTACAAGCAAGACATTTTCAACCAAGGAGTTTTTACTTCCGAGCTTTACTGTGTCCTTTCCCAATACTTTTGTTGAATTGTTATTTCCAAATGATACAGAGCCTTTATCTTTTTCAATATTGATGAAAGCATCTTTGTCACATGTCATATGCTTGGAGCAACCGCTATCAACATACCATTTACCAGAGCCGTGATTCTGAGCTTGAAGAGCAATACCACATTCGTAGTTGTTATTGTGTTTAATCCATACCTTGTTGGGCATGTCCTCATTTCTTACTGTTCGTATCCTCATTCTACAATTTCTGGCTATATGTCCAAAGTTGTTACACTTGTAACATTCTATTTCTGATTGCAAGGGATCAAATCTGTTGTTGTACTGTGGTCGTCTGAGGCTTGCAAGGTTATTCCTTGTCTCAAAGTTTGTTCTTTGAAAACAGTTTACAGCTTTGTGTCCAAATCTTCCACATGTAAAGCAATGCCCATAAAAGAAGTATCCATACCTGGGAATATATGAAGGTGCTTTTCTGAGATCTGATCTTTCTGCTGGCACTTCTTCTGATACAGGTTGTTCTGGCTCACATTCGATCTCTACTTCATTCTTGTAGTCCTTGACAACTTCTGCATACCTTATTGGCTTCTTTTCGTTATCTGTCAACATTGAGCTTGAGGCTTCATTTGTATTCTGCTTGTATCCTATACTGGTCTTGTCGAAGAAAGACTTTTGATTGCTGATGATTTGTTCTAGAACCTTGGAGCTGTTTTCATAACCCTTTGTGATATCTTTCGTCTGCAGCTTGTTCTTCAGAGATACTATCTCAGCCTCACGATTCTCCTTTTCTCTTATATTTGTCATTAGTTGTTCAGTAAGAGAGTCTTCAACTTGTTTGGCTTCTTCTAGTTTGGTCTTCAAGTCAACAATGGTTTGTCCAAACCGTTGTGCCTCTTCCTTAAGCATTCTATTTTCCTTCCTGACTTTCTTCAACTCTTTCAAGGTGCTAACAAGTTCTGCCTCAAGATCTACTTCTCCTTTATCTTCGGTTTCTTCTTTACTATTATGATCCTTATCTGAGCTTATTGCCATAAAGAGTACCTTGTCTGGTTCATCGTCATCATCATAAACACTGTCACTGTTATTGTCGGAGTCACCACTGGATGAGCTATTGTCTCTTTTTGTGTAGAGACTTTTCTTCTTTGCAAACTTTCTTTTGTTCTTATTCTTGTAATTATTGTACTTCTTGTAGGATTTAAAACTGTTATCCTCTTCACCATCTAAGTTCTTTGCATATGTACATTTAGAAGCAAAATGACCTATCTTTCCACATGAAAAACATTTAAGAGGTAGCTTACCTTTGTATTTTCCAGTGCCTCTCTTTAATTTCCTAACAAAGTTGGCTATTTCTTCATCATCAGATTCATCACTTGTCGGTTGTCTTTTGTTGATTTGTTCTTCCCAGCTTGTTTGGAGGAGACCTTGAATGCTGCTTCCTTTCTTGATGTGTCTTCATCTTCAATTCTCATTTCGTAAGCTACTAGAGTCCCATGCAGCTGATCCACTGTCATAGTCTTTAGATCTGTTCTTTCTTCTAAGGAAGAGATCTTGGGGTTGAATCTTTTGGGAAGAGTTCTTAGAATCTTCCGAACAACTATAGTCTCCTCAACCTCTTCTCCCAAACCTCTGATTGTATTCACAAGCTGATCAACCCGAAGAATATAGGCTGCTATGTCTTCGTCTTCATTCATTCTTAGTTGTTCGAATTGTCCCCTGTAAGTCTGAAGTTTGGCTTCCTTGACTTTGCTGTCTCCTTCATATGTGGTTTGGAGTTTGTCCCACATTTCCTTTGCAGAGGGACAGTTCATCACTTTGTTGAATACAGATTCGTTTATAGCACTTAGAAGATGATTTCTGGCCTTCGAGTTGTTGTATTGAACCAGCTCACCATCATCAGTTGGCACAGTCTTTGGTACTTTGTACCTATTCTCGATACTCTGCCATATTTCGATTCCTTGAGCTTCTATGAAGGCCCTCATTCTTATGCTCTAGAATGCATAGTTGCTCCCATCAAACAAGGGGGTTCCAAATTTGCTTTGTTTAGCAAACTTCCCCATAATTACCTTCCAGCGGTTAGTCTGTTCTAAAGGAACCTGCTCTGATACCAATTGTTGAAATACTCAGAGGGGGGTGAATTGGTATTTGTACAATTTAAAATTTTAATCAAAAGCAGGTTGCTGATCACCAATCACACCACATTATCAATGTGTATAAAAATAAAGAGATGCACAGTACACAATAGTTTTTAATGTGGAAACCCAAGTTCTGGGGGTAAAACCATGGAGGCCTTTTTAAAAATAGTTTTCCAGAAATAACTGGAAGGAGGGAACAACTCCCTTATTATATAGACTTCAATTTTCCAGCTTCAACTGGAAGGAGGCTACGACCTCCTGATTTACAGGCTACGACCTGAAGGAAGCTGCCACTCCCTAGTTTTCTGGCTCCAACCGGAAGGAGGCTACGACCTCTTTTCTTTGCCCCGTCCTGCCACCCTGATAAGAAGAAGATTGCCGAACCTGTGGACCTGTCTCTACTGTTGCTGATAACCTCTGCACTCTAGTCACTGTCAAATCATCCCTGTAGATATCATTGCCACACACTGCTCATTGTCATCCACAATTACTGAAGAATCTCTGCTTTACTATTTCTGAACATCATCATAGGTTATACATCAAAGTCATAGAGTATGTACTATCATCATCATCAAGTAGCCACCACCATCATCAACATGTAATGTGTATGTAATAAGTACACATATAGAAGTATGTCATCACATCAAAGCATGCTTGTTCATCATCATATCATAGTGTGTATAAAAGAGTGTGCATCATAGAGTGTTCATCACAGCATGGAAGAGCATCATCATAGAGTATAGATCACAACTTCATACATGTATTGTACATATATACACTGTTCACATTGTCTAGTATTGTTTACTTAACCCTATACACTCTACTATACAAACATTTGTACACTATGCACACTTATATACACTTATTGTACATACCAATTTACTACATCATTGTTCACATTATTCAACACTGTATACACAGACACATGCACACTCACATACCTTGTCACTGAATACTGTGCTTGTATAACAGACTTCAAATTTGACCTTATACTTGGACTGTAAGAGGGCAGAAGTACTTAGTCAAGTATGGACTGTTTGCATCATGAATAACTCCTACAAGAATGAAGAAAACTTCAGACAAGCCTGGACTTGTTCTACTCTCAAACAAGGTGATCACTGTAGAGATTCGGGTCAGCACTTTGTTGTTGCCCACAAACTTCTTCCTTAAACCAGCGAAGGCTACTCCCATACTACTTGTATTGTCTTATTGAGACTTGGAATTGTTGCAAGGTAAAAAGGGCAGTGCAAAAATCGGGACCCCAAGACAGATGTATCTTCTGCTGCTAAAAGAAAACTCAGTCAATTTGAGCACTCGGATGCCTTTAATAATTTGCAAACTTGAGATGTCGTAAGGGACAAGTGCACAACTTCGGATCTTCCTAGAGCTAATCAACTTTGACTTGGAAAAACTTGGTTGCCTCAGTTGACTGAATTTCAGACATTTTGTACACAACCGAATTTCAGACCTCCTGTATATCCCCGAATTTCAGAGCACCATTAATACCTTTGCTGCCATAGTGTGTTATTCTATACCCTAGTTTAGAGATGACTGCTGCTACTTCCACCACTGAAGTTCTGAAATGACTGTCATACCACTGAACCTGATTGCGGCTTCAGTGGTCACGATAAAAAATCAAAGACGAATTCTTCAAAAACTTACTGCTGTTTTTTTTTTATTACTGCTGCAACCTCAGGGATATATTCAACAATCCCGAATTTTCTCTGAAGATGTACACCAAAGAAAAGATTAAAAAATTTCTCCTATACTACAGCTGTCTCATTGTATGGCTTCACCTACGCTTTTCATAGTTGACTGCTCCACTACGGCTGTCCTTTCACCATCCGAATTTCAGAGCCAAAAACACTCACACAACTTTTAAAATTGAAATGTGATACGGTATTTATATACGTTTAAGGATGGGGCCGACATCTTAAAGGTTTAATTTTTGTTTTAATTAAATTTTAATTTAATTCACACAAAAAAAACTTTATGGGGCCGACTTGTTTCCTAAAAAATTCTTTAAAAAATATTTTATTTATTACAACTTGATTATTATTTTAATTATATTCATAAACTAATACTTTATTAAAGTGTTAAGCATTACTTAATTTTTTTAAATTGTTAATAGTCTTTCCTTTAGTCATAAGGTTAGGTTTTTAGGTTAGGGTCTCCATAAGGGCCTCAAGGACTAATTTAAAGGTACAATGGTTACCATTAAGACATTAATAGTGTTTTTAGAAGCAAAGCATATAACAAAGAGTAGAATGCAGGCTTAGGGACCAAGGGTGAGGGTTTTAGGGTAGTTTGTTGGGTTATTAGAGTTACCACAAGTGAATACACATAACCATCAGGGTGTGGGGGTGCCTAGGCTTCTCCTAGGGTATCAGGACCTCTATAATACGCAAATGACCACTGAAATGGTCATTCGGACTCTTCCAACTTCTTCAACCCACCAAGAACACATTCTAGGGTAATAGGGCATGGTTGTGGTGCTGGGGAACCAATGACACAACTGGGGAACCATCGAACCAACTTGGGGGTACTTAACCACTCTATAGGGTGTTCAGGGCTTTTTGCATTGTCCCAAGGGCTCCAAGGGCTTCAGACTTGGGCTTGGACAAAGTCAAAAGGTCTCCTTTGGCACTGACATTTACTCAACCCTCAGAGGCTCCTCAAGGGGCACCAAGACACATTAACACACACTTGTTGGCATCAATGGCAATTTAGTCAACAGTTATTACAAATTGAAATTTTCCAATTAAACCATAGTAAAAATGGTTTAATTAATTGAAAATTTTAATTATTTCTCTATAGTAAAAAAATAAAAAATAAAAAAGTTCTATCTGTCCAGGAAATTTTTTTCAGACAATGTTTTAATGCATCCCGAGGCTTAGGAAATGACCATAGAACATACAAATAGTGTCTAGTAGGTTCATATTCATTAGTTGGACTTTAATAACCCCCCAATGCCCAAATTTCAAAATTGGGCATTCCTGCTTTGGAGGAAGCGGGAGAAGAACTCATCGATTATTACTCGGCTAAAGGCAAAGAATAATCGACAAGGGAAAAAACTCCCTAGAATACCTTAGTTGAAAATCAAGTCTTAGGAGACCGAGCCACTCAAAACCCCTACTAGCACACTTTATTACAAAAACCCCATGGGGCATGGTCATTGTTATCACCGACCTTGTAGTTGCTTGTGTGAGGTGGATCCAGGATGGATGGTAGAGGGGCAAGCAACTAAGGGGTGGAACCACGACTGCCTAGACTCCCAAATGGATGGTTGTCACGACAATCAAGGCATCCTTCACTTTATGTTATCCTAGTCCAAGACAACAACGAGGGAGACCCGGATCTGCTCCCAACAGGAAAGATCAGACCTAGACACCAGCATAGATCAAATGGGGCTTCAAGGTACATAAGGTGCAAGGTGAATGGAAACCCTAGCTTTAGGGTTTAGGTACTACCTCTATTCTCTCTAAGGAGGGTAAAACCAGTGAGCATAAATCAAGAACTTCCAAGTCTGGGTAATGACATCAATACATAGTACAAGATACATCCAAGTCCATATAATTATGACCGCCAGATCATGATACGACAAATTAATACATGTCACATAGATCAGTATAAGAGCAATATAACTATAACACAATATAAAATGCCGAGTCATAATCATGCAATATAATCCATCTAAGACACCATCTGTCCAATGAGAAAGAATTGATATAACGCTGGGCATCAATGACTGCTCTGTAATGACATAAATGGCTACATCGGACCTCAAATCTGAGTGTCTTGAGACTCGGTCCTGACATGGGAGAGTACAATAGTCCACTAATATAAACATGATCCATCAAAATGCTCATCTCAGCATCTCATATGTAAGAGATCTGGCTGAAAAATGTATTGTGTCTGAAAAATAGAATATGGTAGCCTGGCTACTATATATGTGATAACATCTAGCTTCAGCGGGGACAAGTGGTCTGCTGAAAAGAGCGCTTGAGAACCTCAAAATCTCTAGTCCTCGTATTCTGCTTCTCACATCCTTGATCAATCCATCCAGCTCTGCAACCGCTACCAATAATGTCCCTGACTACCTGCAGCATGTCCAGAGCTATACCAAACTCACAGACCGGTCGTCAGAACAATATGTGGATAATATATAAAATACTGAAAGTAAAGATGCATGAAACAGAAAAGCTGAAAATAAATCTAATCTATAACCATAACTTTCAATAAAAGTTTGATTTTTTATTTTGTAGGATAACAAAATTACAATAAGAGCTTCAAAGACGAGCTTCAGGCAAAGATGCAAGGTTCTACACTACTGCCGGGAAAGGCTTGTTCATGTCCTACCTACTCTACTCTAACCAATTTAGACAAGTGTTAGGTAAAATCATAAATCGAATGCAACCACTTGCTGAAGAAATCTATTGAGCTTTCTTTACAGTTAATGATACAACAAGTCAAAGATAGGTTGTACGTAATGTGAATGAAAATTGAAGCTATTGTAACTTGTTGTTTGAAAATAAAAAAAAGATATGGATAAAGAGAAATGAAATCATGCTAGGGATGAGATTGATTGTTGTAGACTTTTTCCATCCATAGATTGATAGGATCATAAAATTTATGCAAGTTTAAATTTGATGAAAGAAAAGAATACGATACATAATTCATCCCTCCTAGGCCATCATTTTTTCCCTCATCTTTTTGGTCAGCATACTCAATCATTCTCACATTATGATCAATGATGAAACAAAATAGTGACAAATTAGAAATCTTTAAACCAGAAATTGAGATCAACCCCATTTGTTGTTTATAAAATGAGAAAATATGGAATTGGTCTTTATAGAGCTTTTCATTCACCCAATCAAAGAAATTAGCAAAGTTGAAAACATTATGCACCAAGGATGAAAGGAGATAAAATGCTTTATCATTGACCAGTTGGCACTTTCTAGAATCTGTACTGCATGATACCATAGAGAAGGACATCAAGAGATGGGATGGGAGGGTGGATTGACAAATTAAAACTTGATTTGTACCACCTAAAGGTGTTAACACCAATCTTGCATGTGATATGGGACATTTTCTAGGGAAATTGGCAAGATTGAAACTAACCTCCCAAGAACTAGACTCACTACGATTAATCTCCTCTACCAAATCACCTTGATGAAAAGTATGACGGGGAATAGTAGCATCATTACAAGAATCATTCCTTGGAGGCTCTTGATGATTATTTGGACAAAGATTCCAGTTCGACAGATGTGACAAAGAAGGTTCTAGGTCAAGCTCGCTCACTAGTATATCATCATCATGTGGTTGTTCTTCTTGAGATTGTTCATTACATTCAACTGAGAATAAATGATCAACATCATTCATTTGATAAGGAAAAACATCACTATGTTCATTTCTATTCTCACAAACTTGGTCTTCAACTACAATATGACCACATGATTGCTCTTCAACGGAAGTTTTATTAATTTCAACCTTTTCTTCTTCTGCAGTGATATGATCAAGGTCTGAATCCAGATTCGAATAGGTTGGATATTGACTCAAATTATCATCAATTAGGCAATGACTATGGAGTTGCTCCTTTAAAGGCTCTTTAAAGACCTCACCAATGGAAGGCTCAACTATAGATGTTTCTTGATGGTGCATGTTAAGTTCCCTTCCACGGATTAGATCTAGGATTTGCTCTGTGACTACTTCAGGTAATAATAATAGAGTATTTCGTATGATTTGATTGATATCCCTCTTAGTTTCATCATGAGGTTTTGAAACATTATTCTCGAAGTACTCTGTAACATTCTGATGGATTGCAGGCACGCTCATAATTTGGAACATATCAGGAGAGGAATGGTCCAATTGAGAAAGCATTTTGTCAATATATTGATTATCAATGGCATAATCATTGCTAGATTGACACTCTAAAATTTTATCAGTGTTCGTACTCCAACTATAAATTAACAAATCTGTGAACATGTCATACCCAGTGATGGATCCTGGTGCGAAATGATCAAACCATAGTTGAACATCCCCTTGCAAGGATTCTCCTAAGGCTCGCATATAAACATCTTCATTGTTTGCACCTTTAGATTCCATGTAATCCCACAGAATATCCAGATGACTTTCAATAGAAATATCCTTATTTACATTGAACTGAGGCATCCTTCTAGCATAATTGTTTGGCATAGGATGAGGTGCCCTCGATATTTCAGAAAAGTCAAAAGGAGACTGTTTGCCTTGTTTTTTCACAGCTCGGGTTACTTGGCTATAAGGATTTGACTGGCACTGACTTCTAGGTTCATGTCGACTTATAGGTCCACTCAGGATGTTTTGGAAATCTTTGTTGCATGGGTGAGGAAGTTGGTGGGTATCATAAAGATTGTGATAACTAGATTCATACCCATAGTCATGCTCGAGATCATCCTCATACCCGTAGTCTGACCTCCATCTATCCCTTTCGTTTATTTGTCTTGTATTTTCAATCATGTTTTTGGTTACTTCCTTCATGTGCCTCAGAAATACATCTGAATTCATTATGATTTATGGTATGCTCTAACAACTTAAGATTAAGATGTTGGGTACGATCCTTAGTGGAGTCGCGGGGTGGAGTCGCCAGGTGAACCACACAAATAATTCACCAATAAAAGATATGTCGTCAGGAAAGGTGAGGTATGTTGAACCAAGGTAGGCCTCTACCTCCCCGGCAACGGCGCCAAAATGTTATCACCAACCTTGTAGTTGCCTGTGTGAGGTGGATCCAGAATGGATGGTAGAGGGGCAAGCAACTAAGGAGGTGGAACCAAGACTGCTTAGACTCCCAAATGGATGGTTGTCACGCCAATCAGGGCAACCTTCACTTTATGTTATCCTAGTCCAAGACAACAACGAGGGAGATCCGAATCTGCTCCCGACAGGAGAGATCAGACCTAGACACCAGAACAGATCAAATGGGGCTTCAAGGTACGTAAGGTGCAAGGTGAATGGAAACCCTAGCTCTAGGGCTTAGGTACTAGCAATTGATGGGGATGACCACTATCTTGGGAAACGTAACTGAGACAAGGCGAGCAAAGACAGAGTTGGGACTGTCTAGTACCAAGGAAACAAACTCAGTGAAAGATAGGTAACTTGAGTTATCAATAAATGTTGGTAAAGAGAATGGGAGTAAGCTCAAGTCAGGGATAGCGCTAGAGATAGAGATCAGTGCCTTTAATGCATTGAGCAATGGAGTCAGCATCAACACAACGTTTCAGTGAACCCACCTGGGATATACCCTGATCTATGGACCTAGAAAATGATTTGGCTCGGAAGAATCAGGTTACAAGAGATCCAGCAAGAGGAGGGCTAGCACTAGGGCTTGGAAAAGCAAATCTGCAGATCTGTAGCCACCAAGAGACTATCAGCTCAGCGTTGGAGGGGAAATGAGATCAAGATGGCCCGATCTACAAACCCAAACCAGAAAATTGCAAGAAAAATCAGATCTAGAAAAGTCAAAATCTGATGAGGGGGGCTAGGAGGTTGAAAACCAATTTTTCAGATCTAGGGCAACCTGGAAGGAACTAGCTCAGCGTTGGGGCTGTTCTGGAGTGCTTAAGCCCCGATCTATCAGCCTATCTTGTCAGATTTCAGAAAAAGTCAATTCCGGAAAAGTCCAGTTTTCAGTGGGGGCGCTAGGGCTGTTTCAGTCAAAAACTCAGATCTAGGTCAAATTGCCAAGAATCTGGACATCATTGAGGGTGATTTGGACTGTGTGGGACCTGATCTATCCGTCTATGAAGTCAGAATTCAGAAAAAGTCAAAATTCTAGCAGGTCAAATTTTCAGTGGGGGTTTATGCAGTTTTCTAGCTAAAAGTCAAATCTAGGTCAAACCAGTAGGAGTTTGACCAGCGTTGTAGTAGATTTGGTGAAGGGGAGGCCCGATCTATGAAACCCAGAAATGGTTTGGCCAAAGATCGGACGATTCCCAGATTCAGTGCTTTTAGGGTTTTTTAGTATTTTAGGAGTTTTCAGAAAATTTGAAGTAAAGCAAGGTACAATGGATTAAGATCTGAAGAGAAGAGACTTACCTGTTAGATCTTAGCTGGAAATGCTTGTAGAAGTCTTTAACAGTGATGATCCTTTCTATCTCGATCAATTCTGGAAGATCCAAGTGATTTCTATGACAGATGTAAGCCACAAGCCACCAATGTGCCCCCTATCCTGCATGAGCAAATGTCAACAATATAAGATTTGCCAATACAAGATAAAGAAACCAAATGCTACAAGAAAGTAAAACGAAGTAATCATAGATCATAGTGAAACTAATGAAAACCCCCTGATCCAAGACGAAGAAAACCGAGCAAGTTGAGGCCCCCCTGCAAAAACGCTCCAGCCAAAACGCCCTCCTGTAGGAAAAACAATGACAGTAGAAAAAATATAGATCTCACAAGAATTTCCATGATGCTAGGAAGTAGAAGTCTATCCAATCACCATTTGAGAACATCAGATGCAAAGCAGATCCCGAAAATATCTACAAAAAAGTCTTTCTATTATTCAGATCCAAGAGCCAAAGACCCTTTACAAATGAGAAGCTCTCTCCTTTAAATAGAAATGAGAGAACCTCAATCATAACCGAATCTTAACCACTTTCAAAACGAGTGGCTAAGATTAAAAGATGAAATGTTCTAATCAATGGTTGAGATGAGCTCAACATACAATACATGGATCAATATAACCATAAATTACCAAAGTGGACTAAATCGCCCATTAAAAAGGTAACCCACTCAACAAGAAATAAATGAAGCACATGGTGGGTCCAAGGAGTGTTTGACTAACTCCCTTTGGGTGTCTCCATGGCACAATAAAATAATATAATATTTTAATTCTTTGACTTTGTGCCTCCTTGAGGAAATTGTGAACCTCCCAAAAGCTCCAAAAAATAATATAAAAATGCCCAAAAATAGGTGTGGGCCCAATCAGGTGCTGCAACTACTGGAGAAGGTATGGAGGACATCACTCTCATCATTGTGATTCATCCCATGCCATTTCTTTACCTCAGTAGCCCAAATCAATTTCTTCAATAGCCATTTAATCATTTTTAATCTGCCTCGGCAAATGTGATCCTACCAAAATAGCCTCCTAGGATGCCTACGTTGTCAAATTGAGCCCACCAGGCTCTCTGGGATGGGGCAACTATGGTACAAACAAGTGGCTGCACCCCCTATGCCCATACAACGCCCTAGGAGATCCAACTAAAACATCTCCATGCTCAAACATATCAACCTGTAAAGAAAAACTGCATCAGAAAGACAGAATGAGCTTGATCATATCTGCAAGTGCCCGGAACTGGAAAATAACTGTCTCATTAAACTCAGAGAGTCCAAATCCATCTAAGGTGTATACTCATACCCCTCACAGGTCTCTATCTAATCATCAATCATATCCAATAAACAATATAACCATCTGTAAATGATCAAACACCAATAATAACTCAGACTATCATCCATCTACTGCAAGTGCTAAAAGGCTAAGACATGCTCTACAACTCATTCAAGTAACAATCACAACAAGTAGCATTCATTTCACTGGCGGTATATCAACCAATACATATATAAGGCTTTATTTATTATTACTCAAACTTAGACTTTCAGGACTATACTCACTTCATCGCTGTAGTCATTTTGCTAGTGAAGGGTGAAGGATGAAATTTACAAGGCTTAAGGCAAAGGATGACTTCCTTCTCAACATCATGACACTTCGGATATGGAAAGGGAATACTCACTATAACCAAAGTCGGACAAACAACAACACAAGGAATGGCAGTGCCTCACAAATGGGTGAGTTGTTTAGAGAGTGCTTATTCAACTTAGGCATCATGACTACATCAAGCTTGATCCAAGTTCACTAGGATCATTATTTTATTCCATGGCCTTTTTGGCCTATATGACCCTTTGGGACCTCACTAGTGCTTAAAAGCACAGCTAATTGCAGCTTTCATCCGGGGCATATTTATTTTTATAAGGTCAGCAATATTTGGATATAGCATATTTTTAATCATTGCTTTTTTTTGGACCTTTTCTTATACTCTTCAAGGAGTATTTTAGCATTTCATTGCTCTTGCCCTCTTTACATATGTTAAGAAACACAGTTTTATAGTTTTCATTTTCCATGGGCGCATATTCAATATTTTCAATACAGGTAGTACATGAGCTTTCAGTTTTAGCCAACAACGTCTCAAGTGACTAGGGGGAGTTCTGCACAGTGCCACACATTGGGACAACCGACCATAATGATTTAAGAATACTATCCAACTTACCAAAGGCAAGTTTTGTCACCAACTCAGAGCCGAGACACAATATAAACAGGGAGGCTTGTCCAACAAAAGTTCTAGCCGGGAGAAAGATCCTCCATGCCATAAGTCAAGAAGTCAGTCGGGTTGAAAACTAAACTGGAAGGTAATGGATGGGTGAAGACAATGAATGATGGAGCCAACACTAGCAAGCCAAATCAATGGTGGGAATGACTACCTCTATTCTCTCTAAGGAGGGTAAAACCAATGAGCATAAATCAAGAACTTCCAAGTCTAGGTAAGGACATCAATACATAGTACAAGATACAACCAAAAGTCCATATAATTATGACCGCTAGATCATGATACCACAAGTTAATACATGTCACATAGATCAGTATAAGAGCAATAATAACCATAACACAATATAAAATGCCGAGTCATAATCATGCAATATAATCCATCTGAGACACCATCTGTCCAATGAGAAAGAACTGATATAAAACTGGGCATCAATGACTGCTTTGTAATGACATAAATGGCTACATCGGTCCTCAAATCTGAGTGTCCTGAGACTCAGTCCTGACATGGGAGAGTACAGTAGTCCACTAATATAAACATGATCCATCAAAATGCTCATCTTAGCATCTCATAGAGATTTGGCTGAAAAATGTACTGTGTCTGAAAAATAGAATATGGTAGCCTGGCTACTATATATGTGATAATAGTCATTTCAATACAAAAATAAAAATTGGCTAGCCAAAACTGGCAAACTAAAGCACACTGCACTTCTGAACCATGGAGATGAACATTCATGATGCTCGATAACTGGCGGCTCAATAGAAATCCTTTCAGTGTAGAATTAGTGGATAACAAGCTGTAAATAAATTTAGTCCTTAAAGAATAAT
>LPNX010002491.1:723807-790196 GCA_001517045.1 Pseudotsuga menziesii
CCTATTAATCATCTTATAGATGACATGCCTGGAGTCGCCGAAGACCAGAACTTTCTGGGGATTTTTGTTCCGAATAAGGTGAAGACCTTGAAGAAGGGCCATCCATTCTGCTTCGTTGTTGGTTCTAGGACCCAGTCCCCAAGCGAATTTATGTTCCACTTGTCCTCCGGGATCAACTAGGATCCCACCCGCACCTGCCACCCCTGATAGATGGCCGATTTATTACAAACGGGTTTTTTCCATTTAATTAATGGAAAAATTAACCCAAAGAACTTGGGAAAAGTAATTAAAAATTAAAAAAAATTTAAAAAATAATTTTTTTCCCGTTCGAAAAAGAATTTTTCGAATTTTTTTTATATGTCTAGATGACTTAGGACATGACCATGATCTATCTAAATAATGCCTAGTAGGTTTATAACACTTAGTTGGGCTCTAATAACACCCCAAGGCCCAGAATTCAACATTGGGCATTCCAGCTTTGGAGGAAGCAGAAGAAAACTTCTTCAATTATACTCGGCTGAAGGCAAAGCATAATTGTTAGGGGCAAAAAACTCCCTGGAATACCTAATTTGAGATTCTACGTCTCAGGAGACCGAACCACTCAAAAATACCCTACTAGCACATTTTATTACAAACCTCGCGGGGCCATGGTCAAAATTATTCAAATAAAAAAGTGGCTAGACAAGCAGACGGATCAACTGATACACTGGAATTAGACTTTGAACAAGTCTGTGAACCGGCGGCTCCTCAGGTAACCCAACTATGGTGCAAAAAAATTGGTAACACTATCATCTGGGCATGGAAATCGAGGTGCTGCACGAAAATTGAGGGATGGGTACAGTCATTAAATGTTGTTGTAAATTGACATTTTTGCCTAAAAATGTAGCAATAAAATTCTATTGGACTGGTTTTTCCCAGGGGGGTTTTTCTAGGGTCATCTTGACCAAAATTTCTGTTGTTTTATGGGTTTATCAGTGTGTTGTTTTTTATGTGATTTTTCCGCTACTACAGATTTAGTTTCAATATTTCAGCTTGTTGGGTTGTTGATTTAAATGCCTGAGAAGTATTTTTATTCATGACAAGTTTTAAGTCTGAAATCTGGGTTAAACTAAGTGTTTGACAAAAGTCAGATTTTTTGTCAAATTTCTACATGTCCATTGGTCATAGTTGGAGTCTGATTGAATTTTGCAGTGATTATGTATATACTAGTTTAGATATTGGATTTTGTGTCTGCATAGGCTTTAAATTTTATATGATGTTTTGGTTTATTTTCTTAGTATTTCAGTATTGTTGTAATGGACTTCATTGGAGACTTTGGATTACTATCTGTGGGGATAGGCACTATGTAGTTTCTTTGTTCATTGGAGACATTGGATTACTATATGCGGGGATAGGCACTATGTAGTTTCTTTTTTCATTGGAGACTTTGGATTACTATATGCGAGGATAGGCACTATGTAGTTTCTTTGATTCACATTATGAATAGCAAGAAACATTTTCTTTTGGTTAAAAAATAACCTATAGTGTCCATGTGCCAAATATTCTCTCTTTTGATTGGCTGGCATTTTTTGTCTCTTTGGTTAATTGCATGAATGCAAGCTAGTAATCCTAGGGGAATTTGAGTAGTTGTCTCTCCATTTTCTTTATGATAGCCTTGTGATAATCAACCCTAACTATTTGGAGGTTTATCCCCACAATAGAACTAGGGACTCCACCTGGGAAAAATTCTTTGAATTCTTCTCCTTCTCTATAGGGCTTCCTTAGGACTAATTTCTTGGCTTTGTTTGAGTCTTTTGAAACCTATCTATCTGTAGAATAGTCCCTTACCCCGATTTAAACTAAAGGATTGCAAGTTTTTTGAGGTTTTTAAACTTTTTAGATACTTGCAGGAAGCACACACTCTCTCTAGAAGGCATAATAGTGTGTACATGATATTACCCTTCCTTATAGGCACGTGTGCACACTCCTTTGTTTGGAAACAAGTGTATGCAGCTTGGGAATGAGGGTTTTATCCTTGTTTTGTATTTTTTGCATTGATCACTCCTACATTTGGTCTCTGAAGTCACTTAGAAGGTCGTATTAGGTCTCTGCTTAGGAGTGTTTTGGCATGTTTATGATGCCTTAGTAAGTACTTGATTGGTTTCATTAGGTGAAAGGAAGAAAATCATTTTTTGTTTAATACTCTTTTTATCAGTTTTCTTGCATTTTTGTTGATAGTTTGAGTTTGCATTCTCCTTTTTAGTGAGTGAATTAATAAATGATCATTTCTTTTTGAAAGTGAAAGTAAAGAAGCAATTTGGTTTCATATTAAGATTGTGCTTTTGGTTAATTAAATGTTGCATTGGATACCTTTTTCAGTGGAGAATGAAGTGGCGAATGCTAATTGAATGTTCTTAGTGCACTTATAATTTCGTATATTGTGAAAATCTTCTTTTCATATTTAATTCCCTTGTCAAAGGATGAAACTGTTTAAAATAATCTAAATAAATGGAACTATACTCATTTTTGTTGATAGCAGACCATTAGTGGTTTGGGTATAGGGCCTTGGTAGTAGGTTTGGAGATTCAGTTTTGCAAGGCCACTAAAACAAAACTAGGACCTCACTAGTTAAGATAAAATTTGTTAGTATAAGTAGGCATTTGTTGGGAAAGCATGCCTCATATGTGCATTAAGCACGAGGTCAAGCTAAGTAGGAAATTGAGATTATCCCCTCATTGCTTTCTTGGTGGGATATGTGAGTTAGGGAGATTTAGGTGAAGTGGAAATTCCTTGGAGTGACACCATTTTTCTACAAAGTTTCAAGTCTAGGATTTGTTCCTACTTTCACTACCCATTCGTAGACATCCTCACCCATTTGCAGACACTTGACCCACTACTACTCTGGACAACTATCGATAGAGAAATGGTGGCCATAGTTTTTTTCCCTAGGTTTCACTCAAGTGATTGCAAGTGGGAAGTTCCTATGGTAACTAAGACAAATGCCTAACATCTTACTTCAACTCCCTTGAAGGATGCTTGTCTTTGCAAGGGTACTTGCACATTGGGTGATTGTTATGTGAGGTTACCATAATTGCTTCCCATACCTTTATTGGTTGGACTTGGGACCTAATCATCCCAAGATAACATACAAAAGGCTCGTTTCACTTCTTCATTGATCCTGTTCCAGGTCCCAACCACCCTAGACTTGTCTTTGGAAGAGTAGTATTGCTTGATCATATCTTCATGCAATCTTTCTAGTTGAGTGTGTTTGCGTTGAGCATCACATAGTAACTTTCTTTTATTTTGATTTTTCCTGAGTTAAAGTGGATGACCAACCTCTACACAGGTCCGGAAGAACTAGAAGTATCTTTCTAGAGAGGGAAAAGTTGCCTTCAAGGAGGTGAGAGATGGATAACCCAATTGTTATCACCAACCTTGTAGTTGCTTATGTGAGGTGGATCCAGGATGGACGGTAGAGGGACAAGCAACTAAGGAGGTGGAACCAAGACTTCCTAGACTCCCAAATGGATGGTTGTCACGCGAATCGAGACAGCCTTCACTTTATGTTATCTTAGCCTAAGACAACAAAGAGGGAGACTCAGATCTAACCTGGAGATCTTACTTGGAAATCCTTGTAGATGCCTTGAAGGTGATGATCCTTGCTATCCCGATCAATTTGAGAAGACCTGTGTGATTTCTAAGCCCAACGTTTTGCTCCAAGTGACCAATGCACGCTCTCTCCTGCACAACCAAATGTCAACAATATCAGATTTGCCGTATCATGAAAGAAAAGCAAGATCTATAGAAAAGTAACAAGATGCAATCATAGATCATAATGAAACTAATGAAAACCCCCTGTCACAGATGAAACCAGTCTAAGCGAGTTGAGGTCCCCCTGCAAAAACACCTAAGATGAAGTCGCCCTCCTGTAGATAGACAATGATCCCAAAAAAATATAGATCTCACACAAATTTCCCGAATGCTAGGAAGTAAAAGGCTTTCCAATCACCATATAAGGACACCAGATGCAAAGGAGATCCAAAAAATATTCACGAGAAAGTTTTTCTATTAATTAGATCCAAGAGCTGAAGACCCCTGTTATCACATATATAGTAGCCAAGCTACCATATTCTATTTTTTAGACAGTACATTTTTCAGCCAGATCTCTTACATATGAGATGCTGAGATGAGCATTTATGATTGATCATTTTTGTATTTGTGGATTATTGTACTCTCCCATGCCAGGATTGAGTCTCAGGACACTCAGATTTGAGGACCGATATAGCCATTTATGTTATTTCATAGCAGTGGTGGATGCCCAGTGTTATATCAGTACTTTCTCATTGGATATATGGTGTTTCAGATGGATTATATTGCATGGATATGACTCAATATTTTATATGGTGTTGTGGTTATTATTGCTCTTATATTGATTCTTGTGACATATATTAAGTTGTGGTATCATGATCTGGCGGTCATATTTATATGGACTTGGTTGTATATTATACTATGTCCTTACTCAGGCTTTGATGTTCTTGATCTATACTCATTGGTTTTACCCTCCTTAGGGAGAATAGAGGTAGTCATTCCCACCATTGTTTTGGCTTGCTAGTGTTGGCTCCATCATTTCATTGTCTTCATCCATCCATTACTTTCCAGTTTAATTTTCAACCCGACTGACTTCTTGACTTGTGGCATGGAGGACCTTTTACCCCGCTAGAACCTTTGTTGGACAAGCCTCCCTGTTTACATTGTGTCTCGGCTCTGAGTTGGTGACAAAACTTGCCTATGGTAAGTTGGATAGTATGCCTAAATCATTCTGGTTGGTTGTCCCGATGTTTGGCACTGTGCAAAATTCCCCCTAGTCACTTGAGATGTTGTTGGCTAAAACTAAAAGCTCATGTACTACTTTTGTTGAAATTATTGAATATGCGCCCATGAAAAATGAAAATTATAGAACTGTGTTTCTTAACATATGTAAAGAGGGCAAGAGCAATGAAGTGCTAAAATACTCCTTGAAGAGTATAAGAAAAGGTCGAAAAAGCAATGATGAAAAATACGCTGACCTTATAAAATATGTCTCGGATGAAAGCTGTGATTAGCTGTGCTTTTAAGCACTGGTGAAGTCCCAAAAGGGTCATATAGGCCAAAAAGGCCATGGAATAAAATGTGATCCTAATGAATTTGGATCAAGCTTGATGTAGACATGATGCCTAAGTTGAATAAGCACTCTCTAAACAACTCACCCATCTGTGAGGCACTACCATTCCTTGTGTTGTTGTTTGTCCAACATGGGTTATAGTGAGTTTTCCCTTTCCTTATCCAAAGTGTTATAATGTTGAGTAGGAAGTCATCTTTTGCCTTAGCTTTGTCATTTTCACCTTTCACCCTTCACTAGCAAATTGGCTACAGCTATGAAGTGAGTATAGTCTTAAAAGTCTAAGTCTGAGTAATAATAAATAAAGCCTTATATATGTATTTGTTGATGTACCGCCAGTGAAATGAATGCTACTTGTTGTGATTGTTACTTGAATGAGTTGTAGAGCATGGTTTAACCTTTTAACACTTGCAGTAGATGGATGTATTCTGAGTTATTATGGGTATCTGATCAGTTATAAATGGTTATATTGTTTGTTTGATGTGATTGATGGTCAGATAGAGACCTATGAGGGGTATGAGTATACACCTTAGATGGATTTGGACTCTTTGAGTCCAATGAGATAGTTTATTTCCAGTTCCGGGCACTTACAGATGTGATCAGGCTTATTCTGCTTTTCTGATGCAGTTTTTCTTCACAGATTGATTTGTTTGAGCAAGGAGATGTTTCAGTTGGATCTCACAAGGCATTGTATGGGCATAGCGAGGTGCAGCCACTTGTTTGTACCATTGTACCCCCATCCCAGAGAGCTTGGAAGGCTCAATTTGACAACGCAGGCACCCTAGGAGGCTGTTTTAGCAGTATCACGTTTCCCGAGGCAGATTAAAAAATGATCAAATGGCTATTGAAGAAATCGATTTGGGCTACTGAGGCAAAGAAATGGCATGGGGTGAGTCACAATGATGAGAGTGATGTCTTCCACACCACCTTCAGCAGTTTGAGCATTTTATGGGGCCCGCACCTATTTTTGGGCAAATTTTATATATTTTCTGGAGCTTTTTGGGAGACCCATGATTTCCTCAAGGAGGCACAAAAGTCAAAATTTTAAATTGTTATATTATTTATTGTGCCATGGGGACACCCAAAGGGAGTTAGTCAAACACTCCTTGGACCCACCATGTGCTTTTATTTATTTCTTGTTGAGTGGGTTACCTTTATTTGGGTGGTTTAAGTCCACTTTGGTAAATTATAATTATATTGATCCATGTATTGTATGTTGAGCCCATTTCAACCATTGATTAGAACATTGTATCTTTTAATCTTAGCCACTCGTTTTGAAAGTGGTTAGGATTTGGTTATGATTGAGGTTCTCTCATTTTTATTTAAAGGAGAGAGCTTCTCATTTGTAAGGGGTCTTTGGCTCTTGGATCTGAATAATAGAAAAACTTTTTCTGTGGAAATTTTTCTGGATTTGCTTTGCATTTTATGTGCTCAAATGGTGATTAGCTTGTCTTCAGCTTACTAGCATCGTGGAAATTCTCGTGAGATCTATTTTTTTTGTGGCTATCATTGTTTTGTCTATAAGAGGGCATTTTGGCTGGAGCGTTTTTGTAGGGGGACTTCAACTCGCTCGGTTCTCTTCGTCTTGGATCAGGGGGTTTTCATTAGTTTCATTACGATCTATGATTACTTCATTTTACTGTCTTGTATCATTCAATTTCTTTATTTTGTATGTGTAAATCTGATATGGTTGACGTTTGCTCATGCAGGGTAGGGGGCGTTTTGATGGCTTGGAGCTTGCATATGCCATAGAAATCACAGTGATCTTCCAGGATTGATCAGGATAGCTAGGATCGTCACTGGTACAGACTTCTACAAGCTTATGTAGGTAAGATCCATAGGTAAGTTCTTCTTTTCTGATCTTATTCCATTGTACCTTGTTGAAATTTAACTATTTTTCTGAAAACTCCTAAACCATAAAAACCTAAAAAATCAAATAATCAGGGAACCATCCGATCTTTTGCCATACCATTTCTGGGTTTCATAGATCCGGCCTCTCCCTAACTAAATCAACTAGAACGTTGGTCAAATTCCGCATAGATTGACCTAGATCTGATTTTTCAGCAGAAAACTGCATAACCCCCCACTAAAAAAATTGACCTGCTAGGGTTTTGAGTTTTTCTGATTTTTGACTTCACAAACTGATAGATCGGGTCTTGGGAAGTCCAAATCAACCCCAACGCTGTCAAGAGGCTCAACAGTTTGACCGGGATCTGAAACTGCGCTAGCGCCCTCACTGAAAATTGGCCTTTTCCGGAAGTAGGTTTTTCTGAAATCTGACATGATAGGTTGATAGATTGGGTCCTAAGCATCCCAGAACACGCTCAACGCTGTGCTAATTCATCCTGGTTTTCCCTAGATCTGAAAAAATCAGTTTTCAGCCTCCTAGCCCCATCATCAGATTTTGACTTTTCTAGATCTGATTTTCCTGTTGTTTTCCTGATTTGGGCTTGTAGATCAGGTCTCCCTGATCTCTTCTCATTCTCAACACTGAGCCATCAGCCTTCCGGTACCCCTTAAAGCTTCAGATTTGTCTTCCTAGGCCCTAGTGCTAGCTATCTACTGAGCTGGGTTTCCTGTACCTTGGCTTTTCTGGACCAATTGCTTTCTGGTTTCGTAGATCAAGGTGTTTTCCAAGTGGGTTTCCTGAAACGTTGTCTTACTATTGACTCCATTGCCCAATGCATACAAAGCACTGATCTCTAAGCTAGCGCTGCCTTTAGGCTCTTAGCCTTTGCCATCTACCAACATTCACTGATAGCCCAAACACCTTTTACTGAGTCTGATTTCTAGGTACTAGATAGTCCCAACTCTATTCGTGCTCGCCCTGTCATAGTTACGTTTCCCAAGACAGTTGCTAATACTTAAACCCTAGAGCTAGGGTTCCCATTCACCTTGCACCTTAAGTACCCTGAAGCCCCATCTGATCTTCTTCTGGTGTCTAGGTTCAATCTCTCCTGCCGGGAGCAGATTCAGGTCTCCCCTATTGTTGTCCTGGACTAGGATAACCTAAAGTGAAGGCTGCCTTGATTGGCGTGACAACCATCCATTTGGAAGTCTAGGCAGTCGTGGCTCCACCCCTTAGTTGCTTGCCCCTCTACCATCCATTTTGGATCCACCTTAAGCAGGCAACTACAAGGCAGGTGTTAACAACGCCTTACAAATGAGAAGCTCTCTCCTTTGAATAGGAACGAGAGAACCAAAATCCTAACCACTTTCAAAACGAGTGGCTAAGATTAAAAGATATAAATGTTCTAATCAATGGTTGAGATGAGTTCAACATACAATACATGGATCAATATAACCATAAAGTACCAAAGTGGACTAAATCGCCCATAAAGAGGGTACACCACTCAACAAGAAATAAATGAAGCACATGGTGGGTCCATGGAGTGTTAACTAACTCCCTCTGGGTGCTCCATGGCACAATAAAATAAAATAATATTTTAATTTTTTGACTTTGTGCCTCCTTGAGGAAATCGTGAGCCTCCCAAAAGCTTCAGAAAATAATATAAAATGCCCAAAAAATAGATGTGGGCCCAATCAGGTTCTACAACTGTTGGAGAAGGTGCGGAGGACATCACACTCATCATCATGACTCATCCCATTTCATTTCGTTGCCTCAGTAGCCCAAATCGATTTCTTCAATAGCCTTTTAATCATTTATTAATCTGCCTCGGGAAATGTGAACCTGCCAAAACAGCCTCCTAGGGTGCTTGCGTTGTCCAATTGAGCCCACCAGCCTCTCTGGGATGGGGGTACTATGATACAATCAAGTGTCTGCACCCCCTATGCCCCATACAGCGCCCTAGAATATCCCATAAAATTATCTCCCTACTTAGACACATCGTCTTGTGAAGCAAAACTGCATCAGAAGAGTAAAATGAGCCTGATCATCTCTACAAGTGCCCGGAACTGAAAATAAGCTATCTCACTAGACTCGGAGAGTCCAAATCCATCCAGGGTGCATACTCATACACTTTCCAGGTCTCTGCCTGATCATCAACAATATCCAATAGACAATATAATCACCTGTAAATGACTAGATACCAATACTATAACTCAGACTATCATCCATCTGCTGCAAGTGTTACAAGGCTAAGACATGCTCTACAAATCATTTAAGTAACAATCACAACAAGTAGCGGTCACCTCACTGGTGGTACATCAACCAAATACATATATAGGGTTTTATTTATTATTACTCAGGCCAGACTTTCAGAACTATACTCACTTCATAGTTGTAGTCAATTTGCTAGTGAAGGGTGAAGGTTGAAATTGACAAGGCTAGGGCAAAGGATGACTACCCACTTAACATCATGACACTTTGGATATGGAAAGGGAATATTCACTATAACCACATGTCGGACAAACAACAACACAAGGAATGGCAGTGCCTCACAAATTGTTGAGTTGTTCAAAGAGTGCTTATTCAACTTAGGCATCATGTCTACATCAAGTTTGATCCAGGTTCATTAGGACCATCCATTTATTTCCATGGCCTTTTTGGCCTATATGACCTTTTGGGACTTCACTAGTGCTTAAAAGCACAGCTAACTGTAGCTTTCATCCAGGACATATTCAAATTTATAAGGTCAGCAATATTTGGATGTGGCGTCCCCGACCCTTCGATCGGCGAAGAGGACACTACCTTACATCAAACATCTGGGCATCTAGCCCCATGAACATATACATACATATAATGCTGAAGGAAAAATGCTTAAAAACATAAAACATACTAAGATGCATAATCACACATATATTCAGCAGAAGCAATACAACATTCATATACAATTCAGCATTCAACATGTATATCATCATTCATCAATGGTAAATATGATTGCAAACACAAGTTAGGCAAGAATACTTATCTTATAAGAACTGTCTCGCAACCAGCTACGTCGCTGCAACGTTCCACCCGACCATAGGCCCGCGTGCTCCTTAATTTCTTAGCAACGCTGCCACCCCCGCGCCGGGCATGATTCCCCAAGGAATAAGGAACTAGCAGGCTTACACATAGCCAAGGATAACAAAACATGCCAAGCCAACACAGTTGGGTTTATCAGGCCATCCAAGAGCTAGGAAAGGCTAAATGCTAAGCTGGTGAGCTCATTGTAGAGCTAAGGACACCTACACCAAAACTAGCCTGGCTTCTAGAACACCCACACACGCCCAACACAAGGAAATCAGTCCTTTCTCTGCTACACAGTCCCTTAGGCCTTGACTTCCCTTCCAGTGCTATTCAGGGGTTGTGGAGAATAAAGGCAGCCCTCTAGCTCTGTCTGTGTGATTTCCAAACACACCAGGTTTATCAAGCAAACCAAGCCCTCATCCCTACTCCCAACACAATCCGAAGAGCAGCCACTGCATGCATGCAGTAAACTAGCATTTACAGCTTGGACAGGGGAAAACGACTCCTGAGTCATTCTTGGCCCTATCGTGGCCAAAACGACTCCCAGGGAACCTACAGCAGCCCCAAAACGTAACAGCAAACACAGCCAACAAACGTGGGGAAACAACAGCCCGCCCTGAACAACGAAGCCACCGAGGAACTTGCATAGACCACAATGGGGAAGAAAAACAGTCTCCCAACCTGTGCGTGAGGGAAATTTTCACCAGTCCTCGAAATTCAGATGAAATACACACCCAATACCACTCTGTTGAAAATGTGAATGATTGCCGAAAATGGCTTCCCCCTAGTTGCGTGAGACCCAACAGAAAAGAATCCTCTGTGTGAGGAACATGACGTCTCCCTGTGAGAGGATGAGCGGCAATTCCTGAATGGCGAGTGGGGAGTGCGGGAGTGTTCTTAGCCCATCAAGGAGAGAGTGGAATGATCGTCGGCGTAGTCGCTTCTTCTGCCCAACGTGAGGTTAGATTTGCTAGTGGAGTGTGCGTGTGGGCAAGGAATGACAATCCTGCCACACTCCACTCCCAGCAATAACTGCCTCAACTACTCAGTAGAACATTAGAGTGGTAGTTGGATAAGACAAGGGAAGATGATCAAATCAAAAAGAGTGGTGACACATGGCTTTTCCCCCATGGCTTAAGGTTTACCATTCCCCCTCGTTATCCATATGAGAATCATGCTCCTTCTCAATTTAGTTGCAGTGAACATAGCTGGTTGGGTTATTTAATTAAAATGCATAGTAACGACATGATGCCACAACTTAATATGTATGCCGCATATGCCAATATACCATCGGTAACAGTTCAATCATTGAAACATAACACAACCGAATCGGTGGTGGGGCTTTTGCCTTCAGCTCCACACCACGATTCATTACAATATATACATCACATACATTAACACAAACGGGGTCAAAACCGGGGTGTTACATTCCCCTCCCCCTTCAATAGCACTGTCCTCGGTGCTTTACAAAATTGAACCAAATGCTACACTGGTATCGCCTCAGTGTTACGCAGATTTGAACAAAAATGGGTGTGCCAATCGCATGGCATCCTCCAGCTCCCGCGTAGCCTCTTCAAGTCCGTAGTGCTCCCATTGCACCTTTACCTGCCCTATGGCTCGGGTCCGGAGCATTGTGACCTTCCTGTCAAGGATGTGCATTGGTTCGATTTGGAACTCTCCCTCGGGTTACACCTGAATCACATCCCAATTTATCACATAGTTAGGATCATGTACATATTGCTTAAGCAAAGAGACATGAAAAACATTATGAGCTCTAGTACTAGCAGGCAATGCAAGTCTATATGCAGCAGGCCCTATTCTTTCAAGCACTTCAAACAGCCCACAATATCTTGGTGACAACTTAGCACAACTTCCAAGCTTCAAGGAACTCTTCTTTGCTTTCACTCAGAGGTAAACATGATCCCCAACATTGAACTCTCTGTTTATCCTATGCTTATCTGCATAGCTTTTCTGTCTGTCTTGTGCTGCTTTCAGATTCTTCCTGATCTTTACAACCTCTTGTTCCATTTCCTTGAGAAATTCTGGTCCAAGCACAATCCTGTTCACTGGATTATCTCAAGTCACTGGTGTCCTACACCTTCTTCCATACAAAGCTTCATACGGACTCATCCCCAAGGATGCCTGCTGTCCATTATTATAAGCAAACTCTACCAAGTGTCAGTAATCTTCCCACTTGGTTGGTTTGTCCATCACATACATGCGAAGCATATCTTCAAGCATCTGATTAACTCTCTCTGTCTGCCCATCTGTCTGAGGATGGTATGCAGTGCTGAAGTTTAGCTTTGTACCCAAATCTGCAAACAACCCCTTCCAAAAATTGGAAGTAAACTTGACATCTCTGTCAGAGACTATTGCCTTAGGCAATCCATGCAATTTGAAAATTTCCTCCATGAAGATCTTTGCGATGTCATCAGTCTTGTGCGTAGACTTCGCTGGTATAAAATGTGCTGCTTTTGTCAACTTGTCTACCACAACCATGATGGAATCATGTTGTCTCCAAGTCATCGGCAAGCCTGTAATAAAATCCATGGAAATAACTTCCCATTTCCATTCCGAGACTGGCAAAGGCTGCAACAAACCTACTGGATGTTGATGCTCAACCTTTACCTGTTGACATTTCATGCACCTTGAAATGTATTCAGCAATGTCCTTTTTCATACCTGGCCAAAAGTACTTCTTTCTAGCTGTAGCAATTCTGGTACCCTGGGTGACCAGAATACGGAGCTTGATGGATTTCATCCACAACAACTCTCCTCAAATCTGCTACATCTGAAATATAAATTTTTCCTTTATAAGTAAGAACTCCATCTTCTTCCAATTTATATCCCTCATACCTCTTCTTAAGACTTTGCTGCTGCAATTTGTCTTTTACCTGTTCATACAATTCATCTCCGGCAACATGATTAACAATCTGTTGCCTCAAATCTGATTGACAAATACTAAGAGATGCCACATGCATTTCCTGTACCTTCTTGCTGACTGCATCAACTACCTTATTCTCTTTCCCCTTTATATGCTTGATTTCAAAATCAAACTCGCATAAAAATTCCAGTCATCTTGCTTGCCTAGCATTCAAAGTAGGCTGATCAAATAGATACTTCAGACCACAATGGTTTGTTCTGAGCTCAAATCTTCTACCCATCAAGTAATGTCTCCACATCTTGAGAGCATGTACTATGGCTGCAAGCTCTAGATCATGAGTGGCATAGTTCTTCTCATGCTCCTTCAGCTTTCTTGACTTATAACATATCACGTGGTTGTCCTGCATAAGGACTCCTCCAAGCCCTTGTCCGCATGCATCGGTACATACCACAAAATCTTTCTTTGGATCTGCAACTTTCAATACTGGTGCACTGGTGAGAAGATCCTTCAACCGCTGAAAGCTTTCTTCACACTTCATAGTCCATTCGAACTTTATGCCCTTCTTTTGCAAAGAAGTGATGGCATGTGCAACCTTGGAAAATCCCTCAATGAATCTCCTGTAGTATCGTACAAGTCCCATAAAAGATCTTACATCTGTCACATTTCTGGGAGTAGGCCAATTCATAATGGCTTCAATCTTCTTAGGGTTTACTGATATACCCTCTTCTGAGATAATGTGATCCAAATACTGTATTCTATTTCTATAGAAGTCACACTTGCTCAGTTTTGCATACAGCTGATGCTCCCTGAGCAATTGCAATGTCAATCTCAAATGCTCTTACTCATTCTTAGAATAAACAAGAATGCCATCAAGGAAAACAAGAACAAACTTGTCCAAATACCTGCTGAAGACACTGTTCATAAGGCACATAAATGTAGCTGGTGCATTTGTGAGACCAAATGGTACCACTACAAACTCATAATGCCCATACCTTGTCCTGAAGGCAGTCTTATGAATGTCTTCATCCTTGATTCTCACCTGATGGTAACCAGACCTCAAGTCAATCTTGGAAAATACCTTTGCTCCTCTCATTTGATCAAAGAGGTCATCAATCCTCGGCAAAGGATATTTGTTCTTCACAGTAACCTTGTTCAACTGTCTGTAATCAATACATAACCTGAGTGTACCATCTTTCTTCTTCACGAACAGAACCAATGCTCCCCAAGGAGACACACTTGGTCGGATATACTTCTTTTCCAACAACTCTTGCAGTTGCATCTTCAACTCTAGCATCTCCGGTATACTCATCCTGTAGGGTGTCTTGGACACTGGTGCCGTTCCTGGCACAAGTTCAATGGTGAAATCAATGTCCCTCTTTGGAGGAAGCCCTGGAATCTCATCAGGAAACACATCCTTGAATTATTGTAACACCTAATAGTCTTCCAACCTAGGAGTTTCACCTCCTGTTGGTTCCAGAATATGAGCTGCATACAACTGGCAACCTTTCTTATAGAACTTTTTCAACTGTATTGCTGAAACCTGTCTTATTGAAATTACCTTTGGAATACCTTTCACAACTACCGGGTTTCCTTCTTCATCCATGGATTCAAAAGTTTTGTTATAACAGTCAAGTTTCACTCTGTGAGCTTCTAACCAATCCATTCCAATGAGAACATCATAGAAACCAAACGGTAGAACATTCAGATCTACACAAGTGATCAATCCATTCATAACCAATGGACATTTCTCCACCACTTCACTGACCTTTCTTTTAGTCCCAGTGGCTAGCTGAACTAACCAAGATTTTCTATGCTTGACCTTCTTAAAAGCACAAATCTCCACTACCCTAGGAGTGATATAACTGTGAGTAGAACCGGGGTCAATCAAAATAGAAACAGATTGTTCAACAATCTTACCTGCTACTTCAACCACAGCTCGTTGGTGATCTGCCTGGCAGTCCTCCAGTGTTGCATAAATTCTAGGGATTGCCCTTGCTACTTGTCTCATTGTTTCTGCTTCCTGAATGTTATAAGTTGGCCTTGCACTCTCATTCTCAAGCGGGCAAGTCCTACGCATGTGGGGTCCTCCACATCTCCAACATTGAAGCGGTCCTCTATTCTATGGTGGATCTTTAGGCTTTCCACCTGTCACTCCAAGTGGATTACTCGCAGCTTGGGATGGTTGCTTCTGCTGATTCCTGAATCTAGAAGGTTTGAATCCTTTCTTCCTTTGATCAAACTTCTCATTCTTCTTGACCTTCCATGCCTTATGGTAATCAGGTTTACCTTTGCTTTGCTCATAGCAATACTTAGCCTTCCTTATTGCTTCTTCAAAAGTTCTTGGTTCATAAAACTCAATTCTATCTTTGTAAGATTGAGGCAATCCACTCAGAAACCGCTGGACTTTCACTTTTTCATCTCTGATGTACCGGACATACCTCAACAATTCCAAGAACTTATTTGCATATTCGTCCATGGTCTGATGTCCCAATCTCAGCTCATGGAACTCCTTAATCTTGTCATCATAATACTTGTCAGAGAGGTATTTCTGCCTGAAATATTTCTTGAAATGTTTCCACTTTAGTTTCCTTTCATTGATCCTCTTTACTTGCCTGAAGTGTTCCCACCAAATGGATGCTTTCGCATTCAGATTGAATATGGCGACTCTTGCCTTCATGTTTCCCGAGTAATCCTGCACTTGAAAGTACTTCTTTATCCCAAGAAGCCAAGCTTCAGCCTCTTGTCCAGTCTTTATCTCACCATCAAATGTAGGAGGTTTAGCTTTCCTATATTCACCTCGAGAGCGATCCCTATGGTGCCTTCTTCTTTTCCTCTTATGAGAAGGTGAACTTGTGTCTCCACTGGATTCTTCAGAATCAGATGATCCACTAGAATTCGTTCTCCTTCTCCTAGTGCTGCTCTTACTGCCTTCTGGTCTTGATGTACCTCGTCCAGAATCTATCTTTCTCTGCAAATCTGTCAAACTCTGTAACATAGCAGCATTCAACTGATGCTACTCTTCCTGGGCTTTAACCAAGCTTCTCATGGTGGCTGCAACATCTGACGGTGTCTCTGGGAATATCCTTCCATTAGACTCTATGTCATCATTTCTATTACGGTCATTTTCTCCCATGGCATCTCTCGCACGCTCGTAGGAATCCTGAGCATCATACCCGTCATGGGTTCTCATGGCTGAACCACCTCTTGATTTACCACACTATTCTACCTGGAACACTGCTTCTTGGAGGTGTTTATAATTTTGCAAACGTGTTAGTAGCAAACTGTTAGATGCATATCATCAATATAAATCAAAACTACTTACCTTCCTCTTCTGGAAATTCATAAAACAACAATTTTGCTTAAAACACAAAATTTTCCTCTCCCTCGTGTTCAGCCTTGTAATCCACTGACAGTCCGCTGAAATCTGCTAAAACATTTGGGATTTGCTGAGAAAATTTCCACTTCGAAAAACCCAAAGTTTCCTTCTTTTCATTGGATCTCCTCCGCACTAATTTTTTGGCGTTTCGGCGGGCAAATCGCCAAACTTCTGATCTGCATTGGCGACGCGAAGGACTGTTCACCTATTTCCTTCCGCTGTATCGGATCCGCGTCCAACCTCTCTAACCTAATCGACGATGAAACCAGTTTATGCGCTGCATCGACGGTCGAGTGTCTTGTGCATCGGGTGGCTAGTCGTCTTGGCTTCCCCAACGGCGGCGCATAAACCTTCTGTGTCTTCTGCGGCCACAAGCCTATCTCGGAAGGACTAACCCTCTGCACATTGGCGATCCAAGTCACTATACTTCTTGTCGTTGCGGCGATCCAAACGGCAACTTACCTCCTCTGTGTCTGCGATCGGCTACGTTATTGCGTCGGATGATTAGTCTCCTAGGCAGCCGCAACGGCGGAAAGCGATCTCACTGCGGGTTCCGCGGACATTATCGTCTGTTGGACCTACTAACCATTGGGTGGATAGTGTCCTAAACTGTCGCAAGGGCGGATTCTCAAACCTTTAACGTTCCCGATTAGTGGTCCGATCCTAAATAACTTTCCGACGATCTTATACTTAAACAAAATTTTCAAATTTTCTTCTCGTCGGCTGTCGGAAGTACTAATCACTGCGGCATCGACAGTTGAAGCCTCTATCCGTCGGAAGGATAGTTCACTAGCCAACCACAGTGGCGGACGCACGAACAACTAAACTTTTCCGACATTCATCGGCAGTCCGATCTTCTAATGTCTTCCGATGATGTCCATCGACGATCTCATCAACTAACTTCCGCCGTCGCCGATAGGTTTCAACACTTAGACAAATTTTTGAAATTTCCCTGCCGTCGCGTCGGCTAATTTATCTTCTCGATTTCGCTGATTCGTCTAACTATCCCTCGCCGAATTCCTCTTTCCTCCGTCGACACCGAAAGTCAAAATCGGGTGTTTCTTCAACTGTATTGAGCCGGCATTTCGACGGTCTTTGGCCAATCTCCGCCGAAACTGCGGCTCCCACTTCCACTAAGTTTCGCCGACGAGCACTTAGAAAATTCTTTCTCCAGTTTCGCGTCCGCTGCGTGATCCGCTGATTCTTGTCGATGCATCGGCTTAGACATCTTCTGATTGTCGCTGATCAACTAGACTAAGCTTCGCCGGCGGCCGAGTCTGTATCGGACGACCTTTCAACTAGCTGCCCGCTGCATCGAAAGGGCTTCCCACTGAGTCTTACGATGCGTTGATAGTCTGTCCCTTAGAAAAATTTTCTTCAACAAAATTTTCTATCATTCACAGATTTCTTTCTGCTGCGCTCTGGCAGCCTGCCTCTGTTAACTGGCCTTTCATGGCCCATTCAGGCCCATGCTGCAACCAGAGCTCTGATACCATATTGTAGCGCCCTCGACCCTTTGACCGACGAAGAGGACACTACCTTATATCAAACATCTGGGCATCTAGCCCCATGAACATATACATACATATCATGCTGAAGGAAAAATGCTTAAAAACATAAAACATACTAAGATGCATAATCACACATATATTCAGCGGAAGCAACACAACATTCATATACAATTCAACATTCAACATGTATATCATCATTCATCAACGATAAATATGATTGCAAACACAAGTTAGGCAAGAATACTTATCTTATAAGAACTGTCCCGCAACTAGCTACGTCGCTGCAACGTTCCATCCAAACATAGGCTTGTGTGCTCCTTAATCTCTCGGCAACGCTGCTACCCCCGAGCCGGGCATGATTCCCCAAGGAATAAGGAACTAGCAGGCTTACACATAGCCAAGGATAACAAAACATGCCAAGCCAACACAGTTGGGTTTATCAGGCAAATAATGGATCAGCCAAGCCAACACAGTTGGGTTTATTAAGCCATCCAAGAGCTGGGAAAGGCTAAATGCTAAGCTAGTGATCTCATTGAAGAGCTAAGGACACCTACACCAGAACTAGCCTGGCTTCTAGAACACCCACACACGCCCAACACAAGGAAATCAGTCCTTTCTCTGCTACACAGTCCCTCAGGCCCTGACCTCCCTTCTAGTGCTATTCAGGAGTTGTGGAGAAGAAAGTCAACCCTCTAGCTTTGTCTGTGTGATTTCCAAACACACCAGGTTTATCAAGCAAACCAAGCCCTCATCCCTACTCCAAACACAGTTTGAAGACCAGCCACTGCATGCATGCAGTCGACCAGCATTTATAGCTTGGACAGGGGAAAATGAATCCTGAGTCGTTCTTGGCCCTATCGTGGCCAAAACGACTCCCAAGCAACCTACAGCAGCCCCAAAACATAACAGCAAACACAACCAACAAACGTGGGGAAACAACAGCCTGCCCTGAACAACGAAGCCACTAGGGAACTTGCACAGACCACAATGGGGAAGAAAAACAGTCTCCCAACCTGTGCGTGAGGGAAATTTTCACCAGACCCCGAAATTTAGATGAAATACACACTCGATACCACTCTGTGGAAAATGTGAATGACAGCCAAAAACGGCTTCCCCCTGGCTGCGTGAAACCCAACAGAAAAGAATCCTCTGTGTGAGGAATAGGACGTCTCCCTGCGAGATAATGAGCGGCAATTCTCGAATGGCGAGTGGGGAGTGCGGGAGTGTTCTCAGCCCATTGTGGAGAGAGTGGAATGATCATCGACGTAGTCGCTTCTTTTGCCCAACGTGAGGTTCGATTTGGTGGTGGAGTGTGCGTGTGGGCAAGGACTGATAATCCTGCCACACTCCACTCCCAAGCAATAACTGCCTCAACTACTCAGCAGAACATTAGAGTGGTAGTTGGATAAGACAAGGGAAGATGATCAAATCAAAAAGAGTGATGACACATGGCTTTTCCCCCATGGCTTAAGGTTTACCATTCCCCCTCATTATCCTTATGAGAATCATGCCCCTTCTCAATTTAGTTGCAGTGAACATAGCTGGTTGGGTTATTTAATTAAAATGCATAGTAGCTACATGATGCCACAACTTAATATGTATGCCGCATATCTCGATTTAGTATATACCATCGGTAACAGTCCAATCACTGAAACATAACACAACTGAATCGGTGGTGCGGCTTTTGCCTTCAGCTCCACACCACAATCCATTACAATATATACATCACATACATTAATGCAAATGGGGTCAAAACCGGGGTGTTACATTGGATATAGCATATATTTAACCATTGCTTTTGGGACCTTTTCTTATACCCTTCAAGGGGTATTTTAACATTTCATTGCTCTTGCCCTTTTGCTCACATATGTTAAAAAACACATTTTAGAATTTACAATTTCCATGGGTGCATATATAACCATTTCCAATACAAGTAGTACATGAGCTTTTAGTTTTAGCCAACACATCTCAAGTGACCAGGGGGAGTTCTGCATAGTGCCAAACATCGAGACAACTGACCAAAATGATTTAGGCATACAATCCAACTCACCAAAGGCAAGTTCTGTCACCAACTCAGAGACGAGACACAATATAAACAGGGAGGTTTGTCCAACAAAGGTTCTAGCGGGGAAAGGTCCGCCATGCCACAAGTCAAGTAGTAAGTCGGGTTAAAACAAAACTGGAAGGAAATGGATGGGTGGAGACAATGAATCAATGAAGCCAACACTAGCAAGCCAGAGTATGGTGGGAATGACTACCTTTATTCTCCCTAGGGAGGGTAAAACCAATGAGTATAGATTAGGAACTTCCAAGTCTAAGTAGGGACATCAATACATAATACAAATACATCCAAGTCCATATATTTATGACCGCCAGATTATGACACTAAATGCTAGTATAAGAGCAATGATAACCATTACACAATATAATAAATGCTGAGTCATGACCATGCAAATAATCCATCTGAACCATCATCTGCCCAATGAGAAAACACTAACACCAATCTGGGCATCCCTAACTGCTCTACAAATGACTAAACCGCTACATCAGTCCTCGAATCTGAGTGTCTCGAGACTCAGTCCTGACATGGGAGAGTATAATAGTGCACTAACAAAATAATGATCCGTCAAAACTGCTCATCTTAGCATCTCATATGTAGGAGATCTGGCTGAAAAATGTATTGTATCTAAAAAATAGAATATGGTAGCTTGGCTACTATATATGTGATAACACCAGTCTCTTCCCACAAGGGCTTTAATGAGGAAAACTATATGATTTCAAACAATCCCATAGAGGAAGAAAGAGAATAATATATTAGTAACTTTGATGAAATCTCGGAGACAGGGTACTTGAAAGGTCCTAATGGTCAGACTGAGGTGCCAAGAATGGGTCATAGCCTTGAGTATTCTAGATTCTAGTATATTCCCCTCTACCTCTAGAGTATCTATGGGAAGAGCTTTCCCCTTAGTGATAACTCCTAATAGTGGAGTAGGAACTTTGGCATTTGTTCCTTAGGGAATAAATGCTTTTTATTTCCAGATGTTGTTGAATGGGATGCCACACACAATTGCTACAAATCCTTTTACGTTCTCAAATTTTTACAAGATGACATGAAGGTCATCAATCCACTTCAATGTGGTCTTGTTTGGAGATGGATATTTTTCTTATCTGTGCCCTTAGTAGGAACTGGACCCCTCCAAGCTCTAGTATGCCTAAGGGAAGCATTCCATTTCCTAGCATGGAGGCATGATCAATGAATCTTTCTCGCCTTATGTAAAAGTTATGCCAGGCTATACTCGCATCCCTAGTTGTTAGATCAATTCACCTTTCACGCTTGGTAGTGATTATACTCAAGGTAATTCATTCGATAATGTGAACTAACTATAATGAAATGCTCTTAGAAGTTGGAATACATTTTCTCAAACAACGTTTCCATTCCTAGAGACATTGAATCTCCCATTTCTAACCAAGTTAACAAATGATTTGGTTATGCATAGTATGAATTGGCCTCTTGTCTCGACGAAGTTACCTTCAGATATTCCCAAATTTGAAGGGAAGTTTGGGGAAAACCACACACGTGATGATGTTACATATATGGCGTTCATTGAACTCGCTAATGGGTGATAGAATTAGATTAAGGAATTTTGAGAGAACTTTGATTAGGGTCACATTGAAGTGGTATATTGAGCTCCAACAAGCTTCTTTCAAAATTTTGACACTTTGGCGATGACTTTCTTGAACCTTTTAACTTCCTATCCAGTATGAGATAGGAACTCAACTTCTAACATCCCTTGTTCTTGATAAGTCCACCCATATCTTTGACCACATTCATGAGTGGTGAAGGAGATGTCGACTTATTAAAGCTTAGGTACTTGAAAAATTCTTGGTAGACTAGTTTATAATGTCTTTTCTACCCTACATTGCAAAATACATCATTCTTTAAGGAGTCAAGACTAAGGTCCATTCCATCATCACCCAACAGTTGGACCTGATGTATTCCAAGTCTAGGATGTTGTATGAGATCTTGCATATGGTTCCATGAGTAGATATAGATCCAACCTGACCTAAACTTGGGCCACATGTTGATGGTGTGATTTGCTCAATGGAGAATGCCACAACTACTCAGGTTATAACCCAAATGGGACAAATGTCATTAAATGCAAATGTTGTGTTTACACAAACTATCAATGTGTATGGCTTCTTGTCTCTCTACTCTTCCATATGGAACGTTATTTTTCTACAATAGGTTTTGTAGGAGCTCTAGGCGTGGCATCATTTACTCCTTCAATAGTTTCTCCTTCACAAATTTCATTCTATATATCGCTAAAGATCAGGGTGTGCTTGATCTTCCTTGACCACTCTAGGTAGTTGTCCTTGCTGGTGAGCACCACTCTGATGATGGAATTCAAAGAATGCATCTCTGACAATACAAGATTTAAAAAAAAAATCTTTGCAATATTGTGATATAACAACACATGCAAATTACTCAACACATTGTAGTCTTTGTAGTACAATTTCTACAGTTAAGTAATACAAGGTGCGGGGATACAATTTCTATAGATAGTTTAGTGCTTTCTTTGAGATAGAAGAAGTACACTAGTGTTTTGCAATAATACAATATTCTGTTCCAATATTCTGCTATAAATGATAACTACCATGAAAACTATTCCTAAGCTCCACAAAGAATAATACTAAATGCCTCTAATAGAGAAGAACCAAAATTTTCCACTAGCATTTTTTCAACAGAATGATACCAGCTCCCTTTAAATAGTGCATTTTTTATAATAAAAGTATTGCAATACCTATAATAATTCCATAAAACAAAATCAACAATTTCAAGATGGAGCAGCCATTGTGCACCCTACAACCCAACAAGAAGAACGATGCAATCCAATTCTAAAATTAAATGAGCAAAAAGAAGACAAAATCTAGCCATTATATAGTTTGAAATCATAAGATGCAACCACAACAACCCATATTCCGTGGACTTCATTAAAGCTAAAATATAGAGTTATTGTTTTGTAACCACTTCCACTTGAGATTAAAATAATGATGAGAACATATTCCTAGATAAAACATTGTAGAAACATAGACCCAAAGCTAATCAACATAAGGAAGGAAGCAATGGAAAGGAAAACATCTACATCCCTCAACAATTTTCATACCTGACATAGCTATAAGCCCTTACAACTAGATTAAAGCAAAACTATATAAATTGAAAACAACTCATTACTGGTCAAGCTCAAGGATGAAGAAAGTTATGAGGGGAAAGGACATCAATTTGTTGAAGCTTCCAAAGCTATTCCCTCTTGAACAACATCTTGAAGACAAATCAAACCATGTTCGAAGAAGAAAGGATCATTTTTTAGACAATGAAAAAACAAGTGAAAAAACAACCTATGACTCATGGAAGAAGAGAACACCATTATGCATGCACTAGTTGTGTTATGGATTGCTGAAGTTGTAGTTGCGTTATGGCTTTCTCAGGCTATAGTTGTGTTATCAAAGCAATTCCAGATTTATCAAAAGTAGGCTTCTGCCTATTGAATATTTCATCCAATGCTTCTGACCTCCTATTGTATTATTCATTCAATTCTTGTTTCTCAACAATTATTTCAGCTCTTTCTTTGATCTTTTAGCATTTTCTGTTTCTAACTCATGGAATTCTTCTTTCTTTGTCTTCAATTCTTCAATTAACTTTCTTTCTTCATCACAATTAATCTTCAACTTTTTTTCTAAGCCATTGAATTGTCTTCTTGAACCTCTTGTGCGAGAACCAAAACTCACTAAGCATAACGATAAATTTAATTATGAGAATTATACATTAAAATTAGGATTCTTTAATTATGCATTGTTAATTTTAACATGAATGTAATAATCTGAATTTACCAGTTAATCATTTTTAATACAATAATATCTATAACCATAGCCATATACAAGGAAACTAGGAAACCAAATTAAGAACTGATGGAATAAAGAAGGAGACATACCTCGCTATCAATGATGGATTTACGGATTGTACGACAGAGGTAAGCCGACCAACAACATCAGCAACACCGAAACCACATGTGAGGGGATCCCTCTCCTCCCAACTAACCCCTTAGTCATAGACATCATACTCAGAATCATATTCTACGCTCAGCCACCGAACCTCCAGCTCCATAAAGCTCATAGAACCCATTGACCAAAACCTCCCCAAAACAAATAGCATAAGAACCAAACACCAAGCATATCCCCAAATTTTCTCTCAATTCCTTCATTTATGCAAGTAAAATAGATAATTAGTTAATTTAGAGGTATTTTTACATGAGTGCCAAGTGGCTCCCATGCACCTCACTTTTCCTAATAACTTTTAATTAACTTAACTAAGATTTATTAGCTAATGTCAATGCTTAACCTTTTATTTATTTACTATTTCGTTTTCTATTCAAGTTAAATAATATCTACTTTATTAGTATGGTCCTAATAGCTAACTAAGTCTTCTAATAGCTTAATTAATCCTAATTAATCTATTGGGGTGTTACATCTTGTAGCTGATCAATTATATTTCAATTTTCTTCCCTTAGCTTTGCAAGTCATTAGAGGAAATTTGGGGTCTAAAATGGGCCTTATAAGAAAACGTGCCAAAATAAGTTTTTGTGAGTTGGAATTCAAGAATCAATAGAATTTCAATAAAATAAGTCAACCATAATGGTTGAATTGACATATTTGTCATTAAAAAAAACCACTTTTTTTGTTCGTATTTTCGACATATCTCTCTGTGTTTTTACTCAAATTTCGATCGGGAGAGCTCGTTGGATCATCACGTTTTTTCAGGTATTTCTTGTTTTTGGGGTAGCGGGGTCCGTCAAAAGTATGCAGTGTGGGTACTCGTTGGATGCGGAATCAAATTCCGCATCCAACGAGCTCTCCCGATCGAAATTTGAGTAAAAACACAGGGAGATATGTCGAAAATACGAACACAAAAAGTAGTTTTTTTCTTTCTCCCTCCAAAATTAATCAATATTATTTTATTATTTTAACTATTATTTTATTATTTTCCGTAGGAGGCCCATTTTAGACCCCAAAATTCCTCTAATGGCTTCATCTAGATTCTTAAGCTTGCTTGCTTCATTATTGCTAGGACTCTCCTGCCCTTGATTGCTTTCCTCTTCTTCCTTTAATTTTTTTGCAAAAAGTCAATCTTCTTGTCTTGTTTCTTGACAATCTTTCTCAAGTGATTAATTTTTTCAAGGGCTACATCTAGTTCAGCTTCTAAATCAGCTACTGCTTCTTCATCCTCACTTTCTTCCTTTCTGTTGTCCTAGACTTTGGACTGCTTCTTGTCTTCTATTGTTAGGAATAAAAATCTCATTTGTTCCTTCATCTGCAATATCATCTTCTTCATCATCATCATCCGACAATTATTCCCATGTCTTGGTGTAGATACTTTTCCTTTTGGGGTAGTCTTCCTTATAGTAACTCCCTTTTGGCTTGTGCACAAACTTTTCTTTAAGAGGACACTTAGCTGTAAAATGTCCAATCTTTCCACACTTAAAACATTTCAAAGGTAGTTTTCCTTTGTACTTACCTATTCCTCATTTAGTTTCCTCACAAAATGGGGCATTTCTTCATCAGATTCTTCACTTGAGTGTGAAGAGGAATAAGAAGGGACATTTTTCTTATTAATTGCCTTAAATGCTACTTCTTTAGGAGTTGGATCCTCAATTCTCATTTCATAAGCTGCGAGAATTCCAAGCAACTCATCCATTGTCATTTTCTTTAAATTCCCCATTTATTCTATGGCACACACTTTGGGATTGAATCTCATTGGTAAAGTCCTTAATACCTTTTGGACTATCACCTTTTCATCAATATCTTTATCAAGTCCTTTGATTGTATTCACTAGTTCATCAATTCTCTGAAAGTATGTCGCAATAGTTTCTTCTTCCATCATCTTTGAGGATTCAAACTTGCTTCTAAATGTCGACAATTTTGCTCCTTGAATCTTTGCATCTCCTTGATAAATATTTATGAGTTATCCCACATTTCTTGTGTTTTCACAGTGCATTACTTTTACAAATTCTGTCTTCTCTGGCCTGCTCAGGATTGCATTCATTTTGCCCTTGCATTTTGCTCACTTTCTTTCTTGCTTGCTTGATCTTCTGGTGGATCTTTTGGTTCTTTGTAGCCATTGACTACACTCAATACATCAAATCCTAATGCCATCAAGTAGGTCTTCATCCCTTTACTCCAAAAAGTGTAATTTGTTCCATCAAATAATGGATCCTTGTCTTATCAAGTCTTCTTTGTCATTTGAAGTTCTTAGGGTTGCATATTCCAAGGGTCTCGGTCTACCTTTGATACCTTCAAATCTGATCTTTGATCTAGACTTCCATAATGATTCCTTAACGAATGCTCTCAACCTTTTGCTCACAATGATGACTTTAGCATAAGCCATTTTGACATCAACAAACACACAATGTCCAACATATTTCACCCTCCATTTTCCTTGTAAATCCGGCATATGATTGCATTCACCCAGATTTCATGTTGATATCTTCTTTGAGCCCTCAATTTCCAGTATTGGAGGGAAAATTGGGACCAATTTTGTTCTGCATAATGGCTGTAATGATTCATGGTTCACCCACATCAGATTGCGCTTGTAGGGTGAAGAGTTATGCGATTGCAGTTAGAGGGCATTCGAAATTTCGAGCTTGAACCTGGTTTTGCAGATCCTGCCAAGTTTCAAAGTTTTATCGAGGTAACCTATTCTTGTGCACACAGCTCTCTGCTTATGAACCAACATGTGAATGCCCGAGAAGCTATTATTTAGTGAAAAAAAGGCATTTTCAATAACTGGTTTCCCTTAATGAAATCATTACATAAGCTTATCAAGGTTTATTTGAAAGGACATACATTTTTTAAAATAATAATGACAATGGGTGCATACATTTATCCCCAAATTTGATCTGACTTGATTTCTTTTATTAAATAATAATCATGGACACATACATTTATCTCTAGGGTTCAATATTTGGTTCATTTGATTTCCATTGATTCAGGTATTGAGGAAAGATGTCTATTGAGGGGGCAAATCGCTGCATTTACAGGTGGAAAGAACTCATAACTAATGCCATACAGGTGGAAAGAACTCATAAGTTAGTCATAACTAATGCCAAAGAGGTCGACTAAGGTTGTTGATTCTGAGAGAATAATGTTTCAATGTCTTTTCCATTTAGGTTGGTTACACAAAAGTGATTTTGAATACATCTTTGAAAGGAAAATGCTGCTAATTAACGAAGTGTAGCAAATTGGTCTATGTGTACAGTAGACACTAGAGCTGATTCGAGTCAAAATGTAATTATTTCTTGTTTCGAGGCAGCAAATATAGCTAATGTCTCATGCATGCGCTCTACAGGAAATCATTTGCTTGGGGATTTTTGTATGAGATGGGAAATAACAAGTTTCATACATATGACAACTAAACAGAGGTGAATTAACAAGCAGCAGATTTTACCCTCAGCAAAGAAACAGATTGGACATTAATTTTTTGCTTGAAATATTGTTGATTGAATGTTGGCATAAATGTGGAGATAAGGCTGGGGGTGACAATTGAAAGGTTTAAAGGGAGGTTACATATTGTTTCTAAAGAACGAGCAGTTTCCCATCTTAATATATCCTAAGTCAAAACTGAATTAGAGGCCTTGTATGGTAAGCTGTGGTTTTTGAAAGAGAAAAACTTGAGAAAAGGAGTGGGTTCACTTGGTGACAGAAAAATTATTGTATGCCAGCACTCAGTATTCAAATCCATCCAATCTTATTTTATGATTGCCTGAGACTTGGGAAGCAAAGATAGAACTTGTTTTATTTTTTGAAGTGAGCGTATTAAGTACATGAATACTAGTTTTATGTACTGTTAGGTCTTTCCTAAAGTGGATATTTTGTTACAATGAGATATACTTTGTTGCTTTGTGAAAGGCCCAACACTGGCTTTGACTTGGAACTAGAATGGAAGCAAGTTTTGTATGGAGCTATCATCAATTTTCTGTCGTTAGCTGGAATAATCTTGATCATTAAACCTATGACCTCCAAAAAACAGCTTACAAGAGAAAATATATTATTAACATGATGTCTTGTGATATTGTGGTTGTGTGATGTATATAAGGCTCTTTGAAAGGGTTTGACCTCATGACTGGAAGCTTGAAATATTATGAAGAAATCTATGCGCTATATAGTTAGAAAAAAGTAGAAATCGACATGGAAACGGAAGTTCTTGGTATCTTTACCTGGCTCACTAGAACATGAAGGAAATCGACTTATCCCCTTTTAATAGTCACAGCAAGAATACGTGTAAATGCAAGATATTGGAAACATATTGAAAAGCAAGAAAAGGGTTGATAAAGGCAAGAAAAGACCACTTTAAAGCCAAAAGGCATAGACACAAACAAGTGGAAGTTAAGGATAGTGTTTAGACTTGTGAAGATGGATCGACCTAATACAAAGAAAGTTGTTTGCTAGCTAAAGAAGGCAGGAAACTCACCCAGACGAACAAGTTAACCACACCAGCTAGCAGCCAATCAGGAGGTTTTATTTGGAAAGAAAGATGGCAATTTTTCTGATGAATGGAAAGTGAAAAAGGTCTCCTAAATGGAAAAAATCTTCACACTTAGTTTGCATGCATGTCTTTTTGCATTGTGGAGATTCCTTTCCTTCTTTTCCAGTAGACAAGTCAACTTGGTATAAGGTCGAATGAGTTCTATATATTCATATTCGAAGAGAATAGGCATGGTTAGACAATTATTCTATGGGAATTATTGTTGCAGTGGACAACCCTTCACTATTTCACTCACCATACCTAGACCAATACCCCCATTGCAAGCAAGGAGATCCATGGCAGCCTGTCACCTTTGACTCATTATGATGTAGACAATTTCTTGGGTAAATGTGATTTGATACAGTTGTGCTTTTTCCTCATTCTCTGAATCCTTGGTTGCCACTGATTAGCTTGTTTACACTATTATGGTAGTTATTGTGCACTTGCTTTGAATTTCTTTTCACTCAAGGTGCACATTATTTTTTATAATTTCCATTTACTTTGTTGTTACAGTTACCTCTAGAACCTAATCTCGACCACTTAAAATTATTATTTGAAACTTACCCTCACTCCTGCCTACTTATGGACATTAGGGAGTCTTTTGTGTGCTGATCATCTTGGACTTTCTACAGATTATTGATTGGTTAGATGGAAGCATACACCTTTTAGGGATACTTCTTTCAGACTAGAAAAGTACTAGACTGAACAAAGAGGCATCTACCGGTGACAGGGCTAGGTGGCATATAATTATTAGGCAGATCTGCTGGTGCAATTGTGTGATAAAGGTAAGCAAGATCCACTATTTGATGCCACCAACAAGTGGAGGACATGTTTATTACATTAGGCTGGTTCTATTTGCAAGAGTTATTGGTCATGTATGCTGATTTTGGGATAATGTTGGCTCTTATGGGAATTTTGTGCACTAGAAGCTCATAAAGGTTTAATAGGCACTTCATTTTATTATGAGCAGTGTAGCATGAGTTCGAGGGTAGACTGTAAGCTATGAGTAAAGGGTACCTGGTAGGCAAGGATGTCCGGTGTTTGGGTATGCCATACAGGGTATAGTTAAGACAATTTTGGTCACAAGAAATTCGGGCACCAGAGGAAATTTGCCTTCCTCTTGTATTTAAAGTTAAACTGTTCTGTTATTAGGAAATGAATATTTTTCTCTGTTAAATTTTAACATATTCTATTAATATAATGCAGGGGAGTGGTTTTTATTGGATTGAAACACTTCAAGAAAACCCTAGGTTTTTTTCAGGATGTGAGTGGGTAACATGCTCTTAAGTAGATTCTGCTGCTTGTTTTCTGTTTTAACATTTTTGACAACCACTACAGGATAACAAGAATTTCCAATTATGTTTTTTTGGTGCATGCTATTACTGCCCTAGTGACAGACTTAATAATAATAACTTTGGAAGCATACAAAAAGATTGTCGTAGTTTCTCTCATTCACACTAGCTAGGCTAGTTCTTCTTTTCTTAGTTTGTTAATTTTAATATATAGCATGCTGCTACAAAAACCTTAGTTTACATCCAAAATTCTGTGTTGAAGTGTGCTAAACAAATAATGTTCCAACTAATGGAAATGCGCTAAACAAACAACATTCTATTCAATTCAAACTAACATTTTTGCCTGGGACAAATGGATTTCACCTTGCTTATAGAAACAAAGGTGTTAAGAGGGATCAATTTTCAAGAAGACCTCCTTCTAATTGTGTAGATTCTATACAAATACAACATTAAATAAAGATGTAAGGAGCTTATGGAATGTGGTCAACTTCTGTCATTAGAGTAAAACTGGTTTATGCACAAATAAAAATGATTTCTTGTAAATCATCTATAAGATGCTAGCTTTTGAAAATATGTCTGAAATATGGGTGCATATGCTCTTTATATATTCATTCTACATTCACTTTATTTCTCTTAAAGCTGACTTTTTTTCAAAATTTATTACAGGTTCCATCATTCACATGATATACAAAATCACATGCTATTGTCCAAAGAATTTTGAAATCTTGCACTTAGATGATGCAGTCCCTTTGACCTACTAAATTGGCTCTAGAAACCTTGCCAATATTGAATGTTCATTGATCAACCTAATGCAACTGAAAATGAGAAGCACCAAAACATTCACCCACATTCTAGACTCTAGAGGGTGCATGAATTCTGATTGCCAGTGGTAGGGTATAAAAGATCCACTCCTTCAACCATATTGTACCATATCAGATTCATTTATAGTAGACATCAAGATCTTGTATAAACCTTAAACAAATGATATGCAACTTTACATGTTTTTCTGGAATGAAACAATTGCTAGTAGATATTTTTAAAGGAATTGATTTTATGTTCTTAAGCAATTTATTCAAATGAGGTTGTTTAAAAACATGTTCAATTACGTCGAATCATTAGACAATAGAGTCGAAAAGATGGAGCAAACCAGAAGCGTCTCCCAGCGGCTAGGGCCAAAACCCTAGCCGCCTTGCGATCTTGTTCAGGCTTGCATGCAGGCCTCTCCTCGTCTCTGCGTGCTAGATCTGCTCGTTTCAGAAGCTAAAGAGCTGCGTTTCCTCCAGATGAGTTGTGGCTCTCCGTCCAGGCGTCTTGGAGCTACGGTTGTGGCCGTTTTTGGCATTCCTTCTGCTGCGTCTTCTCGATTTCTGGTGGTCGCCGCCCCTCTGCTACGATGGCCCCAGATCCAATGGCTGAGATGGAAATAGATCCTTTGGAAGCTTTCAAAGCGTTAGTCCATTCGACAGGACCTAAAGCCAAGCCTTATTTCTCGTCTAAGTTTGTTAAGAAGATGGAGGAGATCCCTTCTCTGGAGCTATCTCCAGAGGAGCCATGCACTCTTGCCCTCCTCCTAGCAGAAAAGGCCCTCATCGGAAAGTTTACGGGGTTATGGCCTAGCCCCAAAGCGGTGGAGGCTTGGATGGAAGAGCGTTGGAAACCGCTGATGCATGGGAAAGTTTCTCTGTGTGCAGTAGGCAGGGGTTTTTTTGCCTTCAGCTTCTCGCGGAAAGAGGACCGTGATCTAGTTTTCAGATCTGGACCCTATTTCATGGGGTCGAGGGGGCTGTTCTTAGCCCCTTGGACTCTTGATTTCAATCCCAGAGCTGAGATTACCGCAGCCCCTGTTTGGGTTAGGGTGCCTCATCTTCCCTTGCATATTTGGGGAAAAGGCTCTCTGGAGGACATTGGAAATAAGCTTGGGCGTTTCCTGCACAGTGTGGAGCCGAAAGGGGATCAATTTACCTGTGCTCGTATTTGTGTTGAGGTTAACCTCGAGAAAGGGCTTCCGGAAGCCATTCAACTCTCCCTTGGGGAATGGTGCCATATTCAAGAGCTGGACTACGAGCAGATTCCTTTTAAGTGCCTCCGGTGCCATGTTTACGGTCACTTCGCAAAAAGTTGCCCCAAAGCCTCTAAGGATTCAGGTCCAGTCAAAGAAGATGATTTTCAGCCAGTAACTAATCGACGAAGGCAGCCAAGGCGAAAGGAGCCACTAGCCCAGGCTTCGAAGGCCTCTCATTCAGCAGAGGCAACTCTGGAAAATAAAAAGAACTTTGATGTGCTGCAGGAAGATGAAGCCCAAGACCCCGAAGCAACAACAGTTAAGGAAGACCCTCCGGCAAGCGAAAGCCTTCCGGATCCCACCCCCCCGGAAACAGTAGTCGCTGCCTCTCTGTCTGTGCCTGCAGCCGAGGGTCTAGTCGTTTCTTAAGCTTCTCCATCTGATGCCTCCCTAGCTGTTAGGCTGGATGCCCGCCGCTCCTCCTCGAGGTCTGCTGGTGATCCAGATTCAGACAGTTGTTCAGTCCCGTCTCCCCCTCTCACAAGAGGAAGGAAGACTAACAAAGATCGGCGAGAAGCTGAAGCACACTCAAACATATTGTCGGGCGTGCAGAAAACTATGGTCCCCTTCCTAAAAGGGCAGCCACCTAATCGTTAATGGTCTGTTTCTGCACCTTTTTGTGCTCACAGTTTGTTAGAATCTACTCCTGTAAGCATTTTGCTGCTAAATCTAGGAAAAGTTTCAAAAGAAATAAGGAGTTCTCTCCTATGATATTATCAAGAAGGTTGACAGCACTGTTAGAGGTCATCAACCTTCTTCAATTTTGTCCCTTTTGGTTCTGGATTGCCAGGACGCTTTAATACCTACCCCTAAGTTTCAGTAAAAAAAAAAACATGTTCAATTACAGGATTTGGTTGTATTTTATTTTTTAATAACATTAGTGACATGCAAAAGTATCTTGGTTGCCTAAATCCACCCTTGATGTTCTGAATCTTATTATCACTGATTTTGTGTAGATATTTTATGCAATTATATGAATGACACTCTATACATACATACATTACCTACAACCCTCAATCCACAATCACCCAAGTTACAAGTACCTATGGTTGGCATTTGGTAGGATTTAAATTTGTCATTATATTACTTACTCCACTAGTTATGTAAAAAGGAACAACACAAAACTGGTTGACAAGATGTTTCTGACATAACTCTCAGTGGTTCCTTCTCTCTACAAGAGCATCATATTTTTTTCCTAGACTGCAATATTGTTTCTGTAATATGAATGACACTCTATACATACATAAAATATGCCCTCCATCTGCAATCACCCAACCTGTGATTGGCATCTAGAGTTTCAAGATTTCATGATATTACTTACAGTGGATTACATCACTGAGATGGTGTAATTTTGAAATATTAAAAAAAAACATCCATGGCTGTTGGTATTCCACAACTTTGTCACACAGAATTGAATTTCCATGTAGACAGTGAAGTCTTGGTTCCTGTTCCATTTGAGAATAAGCATTACATAAACAAATAAACAAGAGATTCTAAGATTTGAGAGTAAGATTAAGCATTCCAATATTTGGCTAAATTTTGAATCACATGTATCTAGGAAACTAAAAGGTTACAAAGAATTTGTAAAAAGAAAACCAAAAATTCTGAGAAAATAGACAAAATGAAAATCCATCATACACAACATTTCTTGTTGTCTTGGCAATGCTTCACCTCTAAACGAGAGGCTCTGCATAACAACAAAAGCATAAAGGCAAATCAGGGAAAATAAAAATAATCCATACAAAACTCAAGCACAGAAATTCTTATAATTATTTATTTTCCCTAGCACTCTATTCTGTGGATGAGCCACTGTATAATAGAAAACAGTTTTCAATTTGAGTAAAGGGGCAGAAATTCTTTGCCATATTTGAGTGTATATGAACAGTTGCCTGTGCATCAACTGTGTGATGCAGCAGCATTGCTCTCATCAACAATTTCAAGTGTTAATCAGACGTTAGGTTCTTGATACTGCCCAAGAGTGTGGGTTCAGTGCAAAAACATTAGTTCAGAAGGTTCTAAGCTACTAAGGCGTTAGTTAAAGTTATTAGTTAGTAGGATAAAGTGATGAGTGGCAAGGAGTGACGAATCATTGTAACGAATCTGCATTAGCAGGCAGAATTCGAGGAAGGCTAAAGATCTAAGTCACGTGTCATTCAATTAGATGCTTAATCATTGAAACTGAATTTGTATTTGTTGGCAGCATTGGTAGAGTCCAAAAGGATTGATTAGTGCATCATTAATAAGATAGGATCGAGTTCTATTTTAAGAAACAATTGCATAATTATAGGAGTAAGTTACAGGGATTTAGGAGGTAGTTGGAGAGTTAAAATTTTGGTGTTTTTTCTTTATATTGTAAGCCTACAGGCAGGTCCAAGAGGTTAGCTTTAGAACCATAGATTTGTTGGTTAACCACACAAGTAAGAAATAAAAGTGGAATAGTCGATCAGTGTGATATCACCAAAATTGAAAGGTTTTCTGAGTAGTTCTGAGGGGAGATGTATGTATATGTGCGTTATTGAACAGAGTAATTATGTTTGATTCTTGGTTTGCATAAGAGTGATTCTTTATATATCTACCGGTTTGTGAATGTTGACACATGTATGTGATCAAAAGAAGCAATCCTCTGTTGGGGAGAATTATCTCTGTTCTTTTTGGACCTGTAGCATATGACTGTTTAATCCAATGTGAAAATAAAAATAGATGTTTATGTGTGTGGAATCGCTGCTCCAAGATTGCGATCTTGATATATATTGTTTATAGACCACTACGGTATGCAATTGACTTCATAGTGAAGAGGGAGAGATTCTTAGATCTTATTGAATAAGGAAGAACTCGGACAGGCAGTGACGACTTCTCAGATTGAGACATATGTATAGTGTTCTTATGAATACTATGTTTTACACTGAATGAGGAATGCTTTGAGTGTTGTAACTTGTGATTGCTGTGAGCAATTGTTATAAAAGAGTAATATATACTGATCGATACCCTAGAGTCCGACCGCATTGTTGCAGTAACTCTAATATATACATGCTGCAGGTTTTTAAGGGAGCAGGGGTTGAATTTCAACATATATTTGGGAGATGGCATCCTTAGATATACAAACAAAGAAAAATGTCAAGTCGTGAAATACATCCTATATGCCCAGCCTGTGGAAGAATGCATGCTAAAATGCCCACCTGTGGAATATATAAGTGAAAATACCAGCTTCGAGGACATCAACAAATGTACCCAACCTTTAGATGGTATTTGCGAGTGCATTCAGAGGTAAATGGTGGTCAAAGGATTCGAGGGATTACAGACGGCTATTGTTGATTGCGCCCTGCTATAGTGCTCCCGTGACTCAGGTTTCATTTTAAATCAAATTATGGAATGAAATCGATTGATTCAAGAAACAAGGTAAGTCTTCTCTCAGATAATTAATTCTATTTGGGTGAGTGCTCTGAATCTCAAATAGAAGATAGTTTGCAGAGTCCACGCATTATAGTCATTATGTTGGTAAGAAGTCCATAGAAATAAAGAAAAATTTGAACAAGACTGCAAGAGAGACAGAGTGGTCTTATCTATGGCATCATTTGTTAAAATAGAGGATGTTTTGAAGCGATGCAAATAGAAGCTGGACAGTAATTATCAGGTCTATGTTTTAGGCCTGCATCACTGTTAGTGTAGATGAACAGAAATTTGCACGTTGCAATAGTTAGTGCCACTAGAAGAATCATTGTTCAATTGCTTAGCTTTCTAAGTGTTAGGGCTGACGAGACCTGTCCAAGGTCGTCTTATCTTCAGGTTGGATAGAATATGGAAGTTCATTGCAGTCCTCATCTTTCGGCGGATGACCGATTGATGAGGCCTGAGAAAGAAAGGGGCATCCAAATTTGGAGAAAATCTACTTCTAGGAGACCTCATAACAATCCATCCACCAGAGGGGATTGCGAACCAATTAGGCTTCTCTGCAATGCTGCCGGTTTCACTTTTGCTGCAAATTGCAGAATCCGATCTCAGGCCTCTTCGCATTGCTGCGGGTTTCATCTTTTGCTGCCAATTTCAGAATACAATCTCGAGGTGAAGGATTCTGCAGTTGCTCAAATGGCTTATTTCTTGTCCTCCGCCACATTCACCTGGTTTCACTTTTGCTGCAAATTGCAGAATCCGATCTCAGGCCTCTTTGCATTGCTGCGGATTTCATCTTTTGCTGCCAATTTCAGAATACAATCTCGAGGTGAAGGATTCTGCAGTTGCTCAAATGCCTCATTCCTTGTCGTCCACCAAATTCACCTGCTGCTTGCCTTGGAGTGGGCAGATTACCTGACAATGTAAAATAGGACAACTAGGCACATTCTTAAGCAAATTGGGAAAATTTTCACCTTTACTGCCAATCGCAAAATCCAATATCATTCCTCTTTACAATGCTGTCGGTGTCATCTTTTGATGACAATTATCTCGAGGTGAAGGATTCTGCAGTTACTCAAATGCTTCATTCCTTGTCCTCCACCACATTCACCTGCCATATTGCCTTGCAGTGGGCAGATTACCTGACAATGTAAAACTAGGACAACTAGGCACATTCCTAGCAAATTGGGAAAATTTCGAAACCACTAGAAGAGCATGGGAATTCCACCCTTACTCTGCACCATCAAAATCCAGATGAGTGATTAGATATCACTTTATTTTATTTTTATAAGCAAATAAACAATGAATCTGCCAGTAACATTTCAATATCATGCTAAATTTTAAATCACATTAATCCTGAAAAGTTTAAGGTCTCAAAGAGTTTGTGAAAGGAAACTTAACAAACAAAGTAAATAGTCTACCTTTCTGATGAAAACTCTAAAAGTTAGTTTGTATAAGGTATGTATATGCTCTGTACTGTAGATAGAGCTAAAAGATAGTGTAAGAACTGAAAGTGATATGAGGTTATATGTATCCTTAGAAAAGGAAAGCAAAGCCGTCAGATACAATTTTGTTTTTTAAAGTCTTATAAATATCAACAAAAAAAAGTTAGTTTTTTTTTAATTCTTATGAATATCAGATAGTTTTTCTTTAATTCTTATGAATATTAAATGTTGTTTTTTTTTTCCATTTCACATTTTGTTTTTATATGTTGCAGGTTTCAGCTACTTATTTGCGTTTTTGCTATTTGCATTTTGTGTTTTTTAAGCTGTTTGCATTTTGTTTTTATATGTTGCAGGTTTCCATATTTCAGCTACGTACTTGTTTGCTCTTTTGCTATTTGCATTTTGTGTATTTTTTTTAGCTGTGGTACATTTGTTTTTTTTGTGATTGCTTACCTTTTTCTTTATGGGAAAATATTATACCCTATGTATTTAGTTTGAATGTGTTTAAATTTAGAATTTTTAGAATTTATGCTTTATATGTGTTTGCTTAGAATCTTTATCAATTATATTTTATTATATGTTTTCCATGTTTATCATATTTTGCTTTAATTTAAAAATATGATAATATTAAAAATTTAAATATATTCCTTCAACATAGATGAAGTTTAACTCAAACTTTTTCAAAAAAATAAAAATAAATCAAACAACAACCTTTAATATATATATATATTACTTTCTATTTGCTATTTTTATTTTTTAAAATTTAATTTAATTTATAAAAATTGAATTTGGGCTATTATTCATGGTTACTATTTTTATTTTTTAATACCTAATTTTATTTACATTTAATGGATGTGGGTAATTGTTAACATAACTATTACTTATGGTAGCTTGAATGACTTTTAAACAAGATTCAAGAGTACATGATCTGTTAAGAATCAACTCTAATCAAGTATAAGAAAGCTTCCATTGGACCAAGCTCAACCTAAGAACTATAACAATCCAATATACTTATCTTCCATACAAAACTTGATTTAATCAATTAGATAACACATGGCTTGGGCTAATAAAAAACTATACCATTGTGTGAAATGATGTCATATGAGGGATTAGGGGATCCAATTAAGTACTATGAACAAAATTGTGAATCTTTGGAGTCCACCTATAGATTGCTCATGCGGAATTATAATATATGCAAACATCTTTTTCCAAAGACCATGACTTATAGGGTTCTTGTTAATTAAGGAAAAAAACCACATACTATGGGTTGTTTAAAAAAAATATTAATAATTTGAGCATATTAAAACATACCTAATGGTTGAGGGAGTGAGCTAATGTTTAGACGATTTGCACTTTTTCCAGCGAGATGACCAAAATCTTGCAAGATGATTTGTTGTTGAAATTGCAATTTCCATTATTGAAATTGCAATTTCGGTAGCAGCAAAGGATTCAGCATCCTCGATTACCACTGGGGCATCCCGAATATGCAATTTCAACAATTGAAAACTGTCAATTCAACAATTTTCACCAAATTTTGATTGGAAAATTCGTCGGAAATTGACTGCAAATCATCTAAACTTTAGCTTACTATGTTTAGGAGCACTTAAAATATATGTAGACTTGCTATTATATTCTTTTAGATTAATTATCAATTGAGGTGATAATTGTTCATATAAGATTTATTAGACCTATTGGACAAATGCAAGAGAAAACTCATTATTTATAGCAATATGAAGAGGCACAATGGATAACTATTACCACTAGGTAGATAAAGATGACCTATGTATGGTCACAACTTCAAAGAGTTGGATTACAACTATAACATCTATAGAATTAATAATTGTTTAGAAAAGAACATCAACAACAATTCCCTCCTCCCCCCATCCACAAAAAAAAAGAAAAACACAAGGAGTAATAAAATAAAAACAAAAATGGTCCCTAACAACAAAGCCTGCAAAGGCACCCATGTAGAAACTCTCATATGCAGAGAAAAAAAGAATAACCCATAGCAAAAAAGCCTTCTTCCTAAATATGAGTAAAATTCAAGATGAGACCCTAAGGACAATTTCCTTCACCCCAAGCATCGATTGCAACTATAGAAAATGAGGCAATGTACAAAAAGGTTTTGTTGGCTCCTTCGTTTTTGAAGAAGTATGAAAAAGGCGAAATAAGAGAGGATGAAGAAGGAAGCACAAAGAGAAAATGGGATTTGCAGAAAAGAGGTAACGACTACAACAAGTTTTGGACCCTATCTACGAGTATATAAACAACTGGAAGGTAAGCAGAAAGAGGGTATCCGACAAACAAGGATATGTAAGTGATCAGAGTGAGATCAGAGCTATAGCCAAAGACAGAGACAATCAACTCCACAACAAAAGACATGTATCTAGGTTTTGGGTTTTGTTCATTTTGTTTCATATGTTGCGACAAGTAATCCCATAGTGAATGTAAGGCCTTAGAGACGTGATGTAATCTATTGTAATGAAGTATTTGCTATAATAAAAAATATTGTTGGGTCCCTCAATTTTTTTGTGTTATGTCTATGCTTATTTATGCTTACTGTCATGATATGCTTGAATGAATAATGTATTTGAATAAGTAATGTTATGATATACTTGGATGAATGATGTTGCGATGGATATTAATTTGATATGAGTGGCAAACCCCCTCAATTGTATCCATACATCTAACAAATCCCTATATTATGCATGTCTTGGTTATGCTTCGGGTGAGACCTCCCCCCTCAAAGGGATTGAAAATTCCAACACACTAGCCTACTAACAACACCCTTTTGTTGGCCCATGCACAAGAACCTCATGAGTCAATTTTGCACTAACAAATAGTTTCATTGTTAGGACCTAGTATTTAATGGGACTCTATTAAATGCATGGATACCTATGTGATGATGAGTCAAATCTAGTCATGGTGGGATAAGAAGCTTGCAAATTTTGCAACCCAATAGGATGAACTACCAGGGTGGGAAATATCTAAGTTTAGACAATATCTATTTTTATGGAGGTCCACCACTAGATTAGTACAAACTTTTGTGGGTTGAACTTCCAATAACCCTAACTGAGTGGTTAAACTGACTTGTGGAAGCACCTGAGTACCAAAACAGATAGAGAAATACTATTGAGTGGAATCCAAGGGATTTGATCAAATTAAATCAACTAGATTCACCCTTGACCAGAGCCGTTGATTTCTAGGTAGAAAACACTTTGACTAGATATATTTTGGAACTTGTACTAAAAAAAAACCAATCAACATTGAAATCCAATGACAAACTCAAGTGAGGAGCTAGGGGAAAACTATTAAAATAAGTTCCAATATGGATTAAAACCCGGATGGTTGAATTTGGGTTTCTTCCTCTAGAATGGATTAGAATGAAGGAGTTAAACCCTTGCTTTCAAGGGGAAAAATCGAAGTGATGATGTTACATTGTGGAAGATAGATCTATTTTTAATGGAGGAGGTTCACAGTGTTGAATCCAGGGTTGAGCGAGCAGAACGAAGATCGAAAATACATGAAAAATGGTGTAAAGTCCATATGAAAAGGGCACGAAGAAGAAGCATGCAACTAGAAGAAGAAATAAGGAATGGGGAAACTAGCAAAGAGAGTCAAGAGGAGCTACGTTGGCTAAGGCAGAGAGAGAAGATGACTTACGGAAGTCTAAGAGAAAATGGGATGGAGGTACTCGATATCCCAATCAAAGGAAGCTAGGAGAAAGTCCCACGCAATAAGTATGATAATGAATACCATTCGCAATGTAATGAAGTGCCATATCAGTCACCAAGTCATCCATGTATGCAATCGAGGATCATCAATAATTATCATGACCTACAGAAAATGAAATTACTCCAGAAAGTGAACCTCCCATTGTCTTGGAAGCAAGAACCCAAAAGCAATGGAAATAACACTCCTTTGACTGACCCCATGTGCACTTACAAAATCTAGTAACAAACTCTAAAAAAATTGTTTTACAACTACCTTGGAATAGTCAGATTAATAGTAGTACCAATAGTTCTCAAAGCAGTTCATTAGTAGGAGGAAGTAGTAGTAGTTCTCAACATACTAGTAGCAACATTGTATCACAACTAGGAACCTAAGGATTTGTATTGATAGGAAGTACTCCAACTACAACAATGGCATGAGCACCAGTAGCAGCGGCATTGACATTTCAAGAATTTTGGGAGAATGGTAGGGAAGATGATGCAACTCAACATTGGTTTCTTTGTGAGGCAATATGAAATGCTAGGGAGATCCCAATGATGTCCAGATTGGTATAGTTTTGGATGAACCTACGTGGAAGGGATTTATAGTGGTGCATGAGGTTAATTTAAAGGGGAGATCAAAACACACCAACTCCCACTTTAGTGGAAACAATGAAATTGACTCTGAATGAGTTTTCACAATTACCAAAGTTTGAATAACAGGGTGTCGTGGAATTAAGGTAAAACCAACAGATGCATAGAGAATCAGCTTAAGTGTATGCATGACGCTTTAGGGATGTGTCGAATAAATTAAAATATCCATTCCATAAATACCATTATAAGGAATGGTTTATTCAAGGTTGTTGTCATTGACAAGGATGCCTCTATCACAACAATAAATAGATTCCTCCAGAACCGCATTAGTGCAGGAGATGAAGATTGAGGTGATGGAAAACTATCTAGAGTCCACGGGAGTTGGAATTTCATCCTCTTTTAGTGAGTTGGCACAAGTACATAATAAATTGCAAAAAATAACTTAAAGACTCCAAGATTTGAATATGCCAAAAACATCTCGACTGAAGGTATGATGTGCTAGTTGCATGATGGAAGGAAATTATGCTTTAGAATTTCCCAAGAAAAGTGAAGGACAAGTTATGTTGGGTGGATAGTTCAATATAGGGATGATTATGATAGCTATGCAGGTTGTTTCAACAAATCCATTTCATTATGTAGGATGACCATCGTATCCAAAGCCACCAAGTGCTTCTCCTAATGATTAGTGCAATATATGCAAATCATTTGGTCGCCCACCACAACTTTTTCCGATTCTACAAAATTACTCCTAGATACCCAACATGGTCTATTGTGAATTCTATGGATCTACTATACACAACATTGAGAAATGTAGATCATTGGATTCCTTAACAAAAAGGATAGATCGTTCAATATACCATGTAGTGGATAACCTCCCAAGAACAGGGGCAAGAGTTCGTGGACAAGGATTCAAGGCTGGAATGAGGAGGAGGTCATACATGCCCTCTACGATGTTACAACTGTAATGAAATTTTTCATCTTTTCCATGACTGTCCTTTTCCCAAAATACCATGGTGTACTTATTGTTACACTAGTACTCACGTTGTGGAGGAATGCTCTGAGAAGATTGCTAAATGGGAAGATTGTGCAAGAAAACCAACCAACTTTATAAACTATGAACCTCAAGAAGACTAAATTACAACAGGCTTTGTCTTCACTCAAGAAGATGTGAGAGACAAATCAGATCAACAATGACCAAACTCCCTATTAATTAGAAAGGAAACACCAAGGAAGACTAAGTATATTCCATTTGAATAGAAGGAGATCTACTAGGAGGCTATGGACATGTTTGGTCTAATACCAACTCTGTCATCCCAATAGAATACCATACTATCTCACCATCTCACATAGAATAATACAAGAGCCGGGGACAAGGAATCAAGTATTGATAAAGCAAAGGACCTTGTTTCACTATGGTTTCACTTACCAAATAATATTTTGGAATATGAGAAATCCACTCAAAAGTTATATGGTGTACTTTGAAACCTATCTGATGTTGTAGAAATTGATGGTGAAATAGGTTCCTCGTTACCATAAATAAACCTGTAGTTGGTTAGACAAAGGGGAAGGAAGTGGACTCACTGAGAATTACGGCTGGATGCCCAAGTGCACAACTATGATCTTAAGAAAGTGATGACTTAGGTTCTAATGTAAACATCATGCCGAAGAAGTCATGGGAAGGAATGGGTTCCCTAACTCTTGTCTATTTTCCCATTCCGTTGCATATGGAAAATCAATACTAAATTTCCCCATTGGGCGTTTAGAGAATGTTGAAGTGGATTTGGGGGGTTTCAAAACCACCACATATTTGAAGTAATTGAGGTCATGGGAGAGATCGATCCCTATCCAGTATTACTCATAATTGAATGGGCCTATGAAAATTATGGGATAATTGATTTGAAAAACAAAACAATTACCTTTAAAGCTTATGGCATGAACGTAATGCAACCCCTATATATGCATCAATGTCTATGATACACAGATCGAGTTCAAGGAAATATGGAACCAAGTGTTTTGGATGACATTTAATCTTTAACGACAGGAAAGAGGGACATCTATGTGAAACCAACTTTAGAGGTTTAGTAAGCTAGATAATTATCCGATAATTTGATATCGATTATGAAGAAGCTTGGGACAATCGGAAAAATGGGCGTCATCATCTCTCATCCAAGAATTGTGCAATGATGAAATTGGTTTGGTGGATTGACATGGAACCAAATAAGACACCAATAAATGATGGAACCAATGGCTTGGAGACATTCCTGCATAAAATGGAATCTTTGGTATATGAAGAATCTCATATGAATGTCTTGGACAAAATGCTTAGAGTGACTCCCTCTAGATGGTTGGAAATGCACAAATATTATTTTCTTGAATGGGGCACAACCCAACTAACTTTGATGATCAATTTCAAGCCATCTCTACATGCTAATATGGTGGAGGAAGTCTACATGGGGGAGACCAATCCCTACAAGTACGTTGACCTGTGTGAGCAATAGCGGGAGTCAAGAGGCTTGTAGCCATAGTTTTGGTTTCACCAATTCATTTAGGAGCTTAGTCCTATCCCAAAATATTGGTATCTACATGAGGAAAAAAGGAGACATACTAATTGCATGAAGAAGATATGTACCAATTTTTGTGAAGATTTCTCCTTCTCTACAACAAGTGACACAATAAGGGAAGCGTTAACAACCATCAAGGATGCATTATTTACCGACCAGTTGCAAAAGGTGGGACTCATATGTATGTCCTTATACACATCAAGAATTGGTGAAATTTCACTTTTCCATCCACGAAATGGACAACCTATCTATTGTGAAATAGTAGATCAAGACAATCCATAACTAAATGAACTAGAACACCTGAGACATCAACCTTTAGGAGATGGAAGGTGCTCTGGAAGTTTGACATAATAAACCCAAAGACATTGGAGCAATATATATGCAACCTTTGCAGTTAAATAAAATCAATATCGACATTGAAGAAAAACCAAACATGGGAGCTATTGGGGACTAGTGGGACAATTGTGTCGCCTACTTTTTTTCTTTTTTGCTTTTTCTTTTTTAATTGTTTTTTGCTTTGGATTGGGCGATTGCTTTTCTTTCTTTTCTTTATCGGAAATTTAGCATGCATGGCCAAAACAGTTTCCAATGCATCCAATTCGATTGTATTTAAATTTAGAATTTTTACCATTTATACTTCATATGTGCTTATAACTTTTACCATATATACTTCATATGACATATTTAATCTCTTGTGCATTAACTTGACAATATGACAATATTAAAAATTTAAATATATCTCAACATAGGTGGAGGTTTAGCATAGACCTTTTCAAAAAATACATTAAATCAAACAACAACCTTTACACTATACATTCCTTTACTCAAAGGACAATTTCCTTCACCCCAAGGAAGTCTCAAGATGACACCCCAAGGACAATTTCATTCACCCCAAGCTTCGATCACAACTATATAAAATGAGGCAATGTAAAAGGTTTAATAAAGATGTTTGCAACTTTCTCTTCAGTAGGCAAATGCTCTGAACTAAGAACAACATCCTATATGAGATGTGGAACAGATTGTATGTGAATCTCTTTTCATTTTTTTCTTTGATGATCCACTCGGTTGTGATAAATAGGTATGCCACTTTGATTATCACACTAAAGATTAGTGGGGTGATCTTGCTTAATTCCAAACTCTATCATCAGTTCTCGAAGCCAAAGGGACTCTTGACTAGCAAAGAATTGCATCACAATATCGGGGTTATACATAATATAATGCAATCATTGGTTGATTCTTTCAATACTAGGAAATATGAGCAAATTCTAAGTGATAGACAAAACTAAACTAGGTGGACATTCAATCATCAACAAAATTAATCCAATCAGAATTAGTGAAACCAACAAGTTAAGAAGCACCTAAGCTATATCGAATGCCAACTTGGTAGTGCCCTTAATGTGCCTCAAAATTTTCTTGGTTACCTTCTATCGAATCTAATGAAGAAATTGAGAGAACTAAGAGACACACCTTCAAATGAGATGGCATGTCAAGAATGGGTCAAATACGATAGACTCCCAACCAATTTCCTGTATAACAAAGAATTAGCGCTAGTGAAGTACAACTCACAAGAAGTTGAATGCCTTCACTAAAATGGAGTGGGTGGAGGCTTGCAATCAACCATGCCAAAGCAATGAAGTAAATCAAGGGCATACTTTTACTAGAAAATGGAAATCCCTTGTGAAGATTGAAGGACATGTAAGTTGATCAAACTATAATGCAAAGGACCAAGGTTTGTCATATCAAACTACTCAATTAGTGCTCGATGAACACTCTGAATTGGGGATGAATAACTACAAATGAGAATTAAAGCATCCATGTACATAACCAAAATCAAGAGAATAACACCCTACCTCTTAGTGTACACTGTAGGATCAAAATGGCAACGATTGAAGTGTAAAACAATAAGAAAATTATACATCTTCTCAACCAAGCTCGGGGAGCTTGTTTGATACGACATAATTAACGTTGGAGACTCCAAACATGTGAAGGATCGATCCTACACAAAACCAAAACATTTCTCCTGTAAATTTTGTCATAAAAAACTCCATGTAGAAAAACACTCTTGGCAACAAGGGAAATGTCTCAGAATAATCAATCACTTTAACTTGTAAAAGTCCCTTAACTACATGACGTTCCTTATGCTTATCAATAGAGCCATCTACTACATATTTGGTTTTATAAATCCATTAACAATGATCAAGCTTTTGTTCCTTGGGAAGATGAACAAGATTATAGGTGTTATTCTTCAACAAGGAAAAATACTCCTTTGTCATAGCAACATCACATTTTCGTATACCAACGACATCAAAAAATTGTTGTGGATTGGTGGAAATGGTGTCACTATAAAGAGAATCACTAGTTGTACGTAAATAAGTATGGAAAGAGTTGGTGACTAAATAACTAAAATCAGTTTCATTGTTGCCATATCTTTTGGTTTTGAGCCTGATGTTATCTCATTGCCTCCTTGTTGTACCATGTGTTGTGATGAGTTACATTATCAGCTCCTAACCAAGGGAACACGGTGAATCCATGAAGACGGATAACACTTTTTTGGCCAAAAGTGACGGTGAAAATTCATTTTTTCACACATTTGTGAAAATTCATTTTGCGCAGCAGAGGTCTCTATAGAGTTACTATGGCCTTAGAAATCGAGCCTAATGCTCTTTCTGAGAAAGCAAGGTGGCATAACATGAAGGATGAAGCTTATGGCTTGCTTTGTCTCTCTCTCTCCAGAACTTCTTTTCCATCTTGATGGCTTGACATGCCCTAATGAAGTGTGGATCAAACTTGAATCCCTCTTTGGAAAGCAAGATGATCTTAGAGGACATCAATTAGAGAATGAGTTGATCTCATTGAGACCAATTGAATTCGAAACCATTGAGGAATTCATCACTAAGTTTAAGTCGCTTGTGCTTTTTCTCAAGAAGTGTGGGATTATGAAGGAAGAAGATCAGTTAATCCTCTCCATTCTAACATAGTTTGGTCTGAAATACTTAGTTTTTGTGTCAACATTCTATGCTACCAAGCTTGCAGTTCGAAATTGGAGGATGCCATCCTTCGATGCATTCATAGATTCTCTCACACAAGAGAAGATCAAGCTGATTCAAATGGGGACTCTGAAAACCTCAAAGGATCATGCGCTTGATGCTCTTGGAAGAAATAATCTCAAGTCCAAAGGAAAGCCAAAATTGAAGGAGAAAAAGACAAAGTTAGACTCCAAAGATGAAGGTTCTATCTCTACTGATGAAGGCTTGAATTTCAAGAAGAAGGGTAATAAGAAAGGAAGATAACAATGTACCTATTGCAGCAAATCTTCTGACAATGAAAATTATTTCTTTAAAACAAAATGGACATCATGACTTAGTTACTCGAAAGAACAACATTGATGTTGTAGGTTTTGCAATAAGGGAAAATCTGTTGATCCCTAGGGGCACTATAACATTGCGCAATTAGAAGGTAATTATGCTCATGATTTGGTTGCTAGAATAAAGTATGTTTTTGATAACTCTTATTTTGATACTCATTTTGATATATCAGAATCCAAAATCTCTTTGTTGCCCCTTGAAAAAATACCTATTAGTCTCCCAGAGCCATCTCCTCTCAGTACTAGTTTTTTACCACTAGTTTCAGACTTGTCTTCAACTGAATCCTTCAAAATCCATTAAGATTCTTCTTTCTTTGATTTAGAAGATGATTTTCATCCTGATATGCATGTTATGACACCTTTTTCCCATCCATTTGATACCCAGAGACCCTACAACTCCCAAACTCCTCAGTTGGTAAACTAGTCAATTTCATGGTTTCCTATACTGTATCACTGGTGAAAGTTGTTATCATGTCTTTGCTTTTGTATAATTGGTTGTAAGTGTGCTACTGTTAAAAACATTTTTTCTGATATAGCTTTTATTAGTTTGAATTTTAGATCCTTATGCTCACCAGATTTTCCCAATTGTCAATGTAGACTAGTTGAACCTAGTATTCCTACTGTAACTCAACCAGATTTTGGAGCCACTATACCTTGGTTGCTTGCTGCTCCATATGACTTAATTTATGATATATCACAGCCTAATAAGCTCTATTACAGAATTACAAAGGTTTCACATCAGTTTGGAACGAAGGTTCATGATTGGGTTCACCATTATGCAGCTACACTACAAATTGAGCCTGCTGATTTGATTGATGTTCTTTGGTTGGGAGATGATTGTACACATCTATTTTCCATATCTGATTTTATGTTCAGATATGATATTTTGTGTTGTCACATCAAAGAGCACTCAAATGATGCTCTTTCATCACCACAATATGAGCTACAATGGGCTTCTCCTCCTTTTTTTTGTCTACGCAACATAGAAAATTTGATACATGATCAAGGCATCTACAACAACTCTACAAAGTTTTTCACCAAGAAGCAGTACATCCAGCTTAATCAATTGAAGAACAAATATGGAGTGAAGATATTCATTTAAATTCGGTTCTATGTCCATTTTTTAGGAAGGATTTTCCCCATGCGGTTTTTCCTTTTTCCTCATTTTACATGGATAATTATTTTTTGCATTTTAGATTGTAATGGGTGACCTTTGGTCTTATTTACCATGTCCTACGTCGTACAATGTTAGGATTAAGTGGGGGTGTTAGGATTATTATTAATCCTCCCTTTGTCTCCTTTTCCATTTATAGTCTATTAGATTATTTTACCTAACTTAGGGGAACTTCATTATTGCACTAGAGTGTGGGGAACAAACAAAGAGGTTATCGTCCACTTACTGCATGTGCATGCATGAGCTGATGTGCCTCTGAGACCAACCCCTAGCTTTTAGGAGCCACTATGAGTGCCACCAGCAGCCTCCATCAGTTGGTTGTGGTAGGTAAGTAGTTATGCTAAGTTAATCTCCAGTTACATTCAGTTAGATGTCTTTTAGTTCAGTTAGCGCCAGTTTTGAGGGTAGGAATCTTTTCTCACCTACATTGTCAATTTAACTGGTTTAACTGGTTTTAGCTGATTATTAATTGAATTAGACATGTGGAGTTAGACTAGTTGCTCCCATGCAGTGATTTAGACACTCTTAGTTAACCAGTCAGTTAGGTTTAGTTAGTAGATATCCACATGATTGGAATTATATTTATTGTAACACAATTGTAGTACTGAATATAGAAAATGGAAGGTTTCTAATATTGTTTTTCATTAATTCTTCTCAATATTTTCTTGTGCAATCTATGTGAAGACTGTTTTTGGCCCAAGATCTTCCTTCCATAATATAATAGTTTGTGATTTCCATTTTTTGTAGAATTAGAAAATTAAGGAATATCTTAATAGTTTTTTTATTTGAAAATTGTTTCCCCTTAAAAAGGAGAAATGTGGGAAAATGCATAGTCTATAAAAGAGCATGATCTAGTAGTGTAATGATTACTGTTGTAGTCATTTAAATTTCCTTGTGCATTGTGCTATTGATTGTGCTTCATCAGTCTTGTCTATTTGGTTAATGAAATGGATTTGTATCCCTTGTTTGTCTACTAATGGAAATTAATTCAACGATTGTTGCGAGAATACGCATCCGCAACTGCTGGGAAAAGAGTCATTAGCAACGTTGGTGAAATATTTTAGCAGCAACGGTCCATTCAAAATATGTGCCTTTAAAACAAGCTACTTCCACAATTGCAATTAAATCTTGGAATTAGCTCAGTTCAAAGTATAATTTACTCATCTTAACATAAAAATATGAATGCAATCATAATGTTTCTAGGATTAAATGGAGGAAATATATGAAAATGGTTGGAAAGTACTAGGAATGCAACTGACTAACCGATAAAAATAGTGTAGGATATTGGTCATTTACCATCACATAGTATACAAGAAGTAAACAAAATAGAGGTTTTCCACTTATGTTTTAAAGATCAAAATTTAGCTATGATAGTGGTTTGGATTTAAAAAAACATATATTTACAATATCCCATATCATTAAAACATGATATATTCTATAAGGGATTTTGTATAATATTCAAACCAAACTTAAGTTTAGGATTTTTCAAGCACATAATGGTGATTATGATCACCATACATTGTTCAGGCTAACTAATTTAATGTCGAAGTTATATTATAAAGTATTTTATGTAAATAAAAATCATTCACAATCTCCCATATGAAATCATGATATAAGGATCCAAATGTAACTCCTATTTTACAAGACTTCTCATAACTATTTAGGATTTCATATGATATAATTACTTTTAGAATTCAACTATTGCATGATTCAAATGATGTGAAAGTTGGTTTAAAAATAGCTACTACAAATGTTATACATATTATGTTCATTTAACAAACTTTTATATCCAAACATACATTTGATTTTCTTTATGTTAAATGCATGTTGTTATCTATCATTTATTATTATTATAGAAAACTCACTTCCCATAAGTCAAAATAGGCATATTACTCCACATAAACTAATATCATATTTAAAGTAAAGAATAAATATGAATCACCTAAAATTATTCCAATCATAAAAACACAGTTTGTGTACATTCATGTTGGAAAAGTAATCCATGGGTTTTACTTGTAATTTGTAATTTGAAAATATTTTAGGATATGAATAGTCACCTTTGCAACCAGAAGGACAAAGGTCATCTAGTCTTGTATAAATCGATTATTCTCATTCAACACAATCCATTCACCATTGGAGTTATTCCTCCAGGTCTGATAGTGGTATCATTTCCCTATCATTTTTTTCATAACTCCAGTTTGCATATTCTTTGTCCTCAATATGCCACATCTCGCCTCATACTTGCAAGCTCAAGTTCCTCTATTCTTAATTCCTCTTTGTTAGACTCTGCAAACTCTAGTATGCATGTGACTACGTAGTCCACATTTTTCCTTTACGTTCTATTTCATGGTAATAATGCATGTCAAAATGAAGATGAAACACTAATGCATTACCAGTACATACACATATGCATTACTCACACTACCTTCATCACCTTCCTTACACCTCTACTCATAAATACCCATTCCTGCACGATTTAGGTAACATCTATCAGTGTGTTAGGTAATTGTGTGTGTAGTATGATCTCATTTAGATTCCTTCTCATCCGTCTATATGCGATCAATCTCTACCAATATATTTCCTGAATTCTTGACCAATTCTTCGGAGCTATCTACTTTGCTAACCCACTTTGTAGCGACTTCATCCACACTTTGACCGCTTCCTCAAAAATGGTACCCAAAATATACAAAACTTACCTAGGGACAACAGGCCTCCAACACTCACATGTGTCTCATCCTGAGCCAATTTAGCCTTGTGATACTAGTGCATTGAACTTTGATTGAAATTCATGGGAAACTATCGTTACTTATTCAATCCATCATTGCACCACTTCCTTAATCTTGGTCACTTCGTAGAGGACATCCAAAGTGATATGATCTGCACTTCTTTCCATGGTCACTATCATGGCCCGCTTAATCTCCAAGTGGGCCCAATTACTTTAGAGACTCGCTCAACCTCTGTTTGAATATCTTCCACAGGCACTAGATCTATTGGTCCACCCTCCACGAGACATACGGTATCCATGTAGTTCTATGTATTGAATTCGAGGTACTTCATCAGATCGTGATAAGAGAAGGACAACTTCTTAATATTGGGCAAGATATCCCCTGACACTCAAACACCTTTGAGGGTCCCACTAGTGGATACTTGGCGTTCTTTGTAATTCGAACATGGGCCACATACATCTTGAACAACAAAATAATTCCATGATACATCATCGTAGATCCTGAGCTAGAGGCTTCAGTATCATGGGAACCCTTCATTCATTCCTCTAGATTCTGTTGGTGATTGGTAGTACTTTTCTTTCTTGGCGGATTCACAGGAACCTAAACCGAGGCCACCTCTGGTTGATCTTCAACAATTGGAATGGCTTGATGGAATTCAATGATGGATCCTCAGACATTACTGATGCTAGATAGATCAATTTCCATGGATGAAATTCAGTGGATGCTAAGTCCAACTTCAGGTTACTGCAACATCTCTATCTTGCTCTACAATCTTTAACTTCTCAACAGAATAAATTTTGACGAGCATGTTAGATTCCTTTTTGAATTGATTGTCACACATGAATAACCTGTCCAATTACATGTTCAATGAATACGACTAGATCCTAGTAATGATTATGAGGGTGGAAACTAATATGTTCACACACTTGAGTCTTTTCGAGCATTTATGATAGGATCCCACTAACACCACCACTACTTCTATCTTAAAGCAGTCATTTAATGTGCATTAATTATGAATTAGATGGGATATGAACTACGATAGAACTGACTATGACACAGTTCCAATATTTATAAGATATTAATCTCGACAATTCTAAGTTTTCCCTTGACACTACGACTTAAGATAACACCATGATCTATTGCGACAAAGCAATACCTTGACCAAGCACAAGTATATATAAGACTTTGACACATATGAAAACTTCGACATTTTTACAAAACTTCGACACATGAAAAAGGTGGGGTTTCCATTTTTTTGCCTATATACTAATTCAATCGAGGAATGCCTGACTATCCTTATAAGTTTTTAGTCGGATCCCATTAACTAATCCCTTCATGGGCCCCCCATTTAACTTTTGCAACTGAACTTCGCCCCCTTCCATGATATCAGTGATAATACATGGGCCTAACCAACGTGTCTAGAGCTTACCAGCATGTTTCATAAACTTGTTGTCATAGAGGAGAACTAGGTCCCCTTGCTGGAACTTCCTCTTCTTGATATGTCTATCATGCCATGCTTTTTCTCTCTCTTTCTAGATTTGTTGCTAAAATACTATAATGAAGTAAGCCTCTTTTGACTGGAGTAACTGTGACAATCTTTCTTCAATAGCACCAGTATCAGACATATCAATGAAAGCAGTTATCCTCAGTCTTGAAACAATGTATTCCATAGGAATAACAACCTCTTGCCTATAGACTAACCAAAATGGAACTTGACATGTCGATTTCTTGCAAGTTGTTTGATAGGCCCATAATATCGTAGGTATTTTTAAGCCCCAAACATCGCGGTTCACATTACAAACTTTTGTTAGATCATTCTCCATAATCTTATTGAAGACTTCAACGATCCCATTTTCCTGTGGATAATAAGGAGTACTCTTCTTATGATGTGTTTGAAACTATTCTATAAGTTCCTTAATAATTTTATTAACAAAATGTGTACCTTAATCACTTAGCAGAACTCTTCGACATCCAAACCTGGTAACCATGTTCTCAAATAAGAACCTCATAGTAGTTGCAGCATTGAAATCCTTCACAAGGTTAGCCTCAACCCATCTTGTTAAGTAATATGTCGTAGTTATGATGTATCTCGAACCCGTTCTTTTACCTGGTGGGTTGATTGGACCCAACAAATCCATGGCCCACTTGTCGAATTCATGTACTGTCACTTGTGGTACTAGGGCATTTTATCTCGCATTGACAACTTCCTAGTCCTCAGACAAATGTTGCAGCTCTTACAATACTCATATGCATCCCAATGCAACGCAAGCCACCACAACTTGACCCATGGTATCTTTTGTGTAGTTTCTTTCCCCACATAGTGGCCTCCTACCACCTTGTCATGGGCTTCATCCAATATCATGGATCGGTCATGCTCTAAGACACAACAACGTAAAATTTCATCGGGTGTCAGCTTATACAATTGACCAACTATTAGCTGGAAATCTACATATTTAACAACTAATTGCTTCTTTTATACTATATTATATCCATATGGTGTTTTTCCTGTAGTTAGAAAATGTATGATGTCTTCATAATACTCATCGGCCATATTTATTTCATAGAGATGTGCATCTAGGAGGTTGTCATCTAAATTGGTTGGTTCATCTCATGTTTACAACCTCGACAGATGATCATGCCTTACATTCAACCTCCTCAACTTGACAATAATTTTAAAATAAAACTCTTGAAAAATGAGGATCCATCGAAAGATTCCCTCTCCCCCAACACTGTCTATTGACCATGTACTTTAGTGAAGAATGGTCTGTAAGCATTTTAAAATGTCCCCTAGTAAGTAGTGCCTGAACTTATCCAACGCATAGACCATATCAAGTCCCTCTCTCTCTGTCGTAGTGTAGTTCTTCTTTTTCCTTGATAGTTTCCTACTAGAAAATGCAATTGGGTGATCAATGGAACCTTCACCTAGCTGAGCAAGTGCCACACCCATAGCAACTAAAGATGCATTAACATGCTCATGAAACTCCTTTCACAATCTGGAAAAAATAGAATAGGTGTTATGACCGTTTTATCTTTCACTTTGTCGAGGCTCTGTTGACACTCATCATTCCATTAGAAATTTGCTTTGTTCTTTAGAAATTTCTCCATTGGGGTTGTAATCTCAACATATCCCCGAATAAATTTGTCATAATACCTTGTGTGACCAAATGTAGTCTGCAACTACTTAATTGAAGTTGGTCGGGGTAAGCCCACTATGATAGTGATTTTTGCAAGGACCAATAGCATCCCCTCTTTACATACAACATAACCCAAAATTATAGCAAATGGTGCACAAAATATACATCTCTTCAAATTCAAAGAGATATAGAATTGTCTATAGTGTTCTAACATTAATATGAGGCTTTCAATGTGATTTCTAATCAACCCATACACTATCCAGTCATCAAAGTATACTTCTAGAAATTTATGGATGAAATCTTTAAAGGCATTAACAACTATTCTAGAAAAAATGATAGGGGCATTCTTAAGGCCAAAAGACATTACAGTATATTGGAAGCAGTCCCATTCTATCGCAAAAGTAGTCTTGTGTCTATATTTTTTAGAAATTCTAATTTGATGGTATATGGAGAATCCATCAGTAAAGGAATATACTTCACGTTCTCCAACATTCTCTAGCACCTCATCTATAAATGGCGTTGAAAAAGGATCACACAACAGGCATCATTTAATTTTTGTAAGTTCACACAAATGTGAGATTTACGAGTCTTCTTGTCTTGGAAAAACATTGGTCTGATCCACTCTGACTCTTCGACATGCTCAATAATACCCGCCTCCAACATTTTGTCAATCTTTGCTTTTACTTTTTCTTTGTATCTCAAATTCATCCTGTACAGTCTCTACTTTACCGGTTTAGCATCTGGTTTTAAGGGAATCTTCATCTTGCGCTGGTCTCTGAAAATTTTCTTTATCTCAGAAACTTCGTAGGGAACAAATCTTGGAATCATGCAACAATTCTATAATCTTTCTTACTGTCTCATCATCCTAGTAATCACCAATACTTGCAAACTTAGGATTCTTAGGAGAACTGATATTTACCTTTTTAATCTTTAGTGGCTTCATGAATTTGTAAGACAAAATGCTTGGTCCTCCTATGTCTTGGATTCCTTTAGAATATAGAATATGTATATCTCTTGGGTTGTCCTCGTCGAGCTCTCTGGAAATGTTTTAGCACTCCATTATGTTCTGGACGATCGCAGTCCATTGCGACATATTCAAAAATGGTATTGATATTTCTTTGAATATCTTAGATTTAATCACCTGGAGAGTTGCACCCACCATCGAACTTTCATCCACATACCTAAATGTTTGTTTGAAGCTTCCGGATAATTCATCCCACTCTGTAGTTCCTCGTTGCATTTCAAGTGACACATACTACTTTCTTAGTATCATATCGAGTGTATGTATGAACATGTGCACCCATTCCTACTTAGTGACAACCTTCCACAATGCACTACAAGTATCAATATGGTCGACGAGACTAGTCAACCCTATATACTTTTCTCCAACATAAGTTATTCCTTCACTGAATTGTATCTCCATTAGTCTTTGACACTGCGACCAAACTTCTATAGACTATTTATGAAATTCCACCACCTTGTTGGGGTATCTTTCAAGATCACATCCAAAGCCAATAGTTGTTGTTGCTCTGGTAATTTGGTTTCAAATTCATTTAGGAATTTATCAATATTAGGAAATACTTCATAAGTGGGAAAGTCACATACCTTTGTTCCGACCCATCATACTAATTTGGTAATCCAAGCACACTTTCGCATCAAAGCCTCATGCAAACAGTTCTACCAATTTTCTAATGCTTCACCAGAATCTGACGAGCATAAGCTAACACTTCATCAAATCAACATGCCATCCATCGTAGGATGGATGCAGTCATATAATTAGGAAGAAATGTTATAAATATTATCCAACTCACCTATGTCATACTCTCCTCTAATAGGTTCCACATACCTCTGGCCTTTCAAGGGGTACAAAGGCGCAACCACTCTCATTTGTGAATTCTCAAATGACAATATTCTCTTCTTGAAATTAATAATGATTTGATTCTCAATATCCCAATCAATACCAATAAAGCTGGATATAGGTGGGTGTAATCAATAATCTCTATGACTTCAAAGTCTGCAAAAATACGAAGTCCTTCCACGTTGACTAGGATGTTCACCATTTTTCCAAATGGTATTACCTTCTATTGATTAGCCAATTTGAGTTGGACATGAGAACATACCAAATTTGGTATCCCCATACTTTCCCATGATTTTTTTTTAGGATGTTAACATCTGAGCCCAGATCCAATATGACATAGTCCATGTCATAATCCTCAATTTGTGCATTCATGCATAGTTCTCTCACGATCTTTCTTTTCTTATGAATTTGATTTACAATTCTATCCTGTATAACCTCATCTTATGTTTCATCAAATAAACTACGCAACTTCATGACTACTTGTCCATATTTAACCAGATCTAAACAAATTTTTAATAAATTTCGTAGAACACTTACATTTCTAGGTGACTTTTCTGGTGCAGACTGGTTGAACCGAGGTGAACTGTTGTATATAGGCCCTTCCTCAGACACTAGAAAAGAAATAGAAGTTGAATATTCATTCTATATCTCCATAAATTAATTTTGGGCCTCAAATAAGGTGTCTTTCTTTTTTTGCACATCAAATGGTACTTGTCATTGTGCAACTAGTCAAACCTTTGAGTCTTGCAAATTACTCGGTTTACCCTCTCCTGACGCAGCTCCTCCTCTATTAATAACAATGGTAATCGATGACTTCTCTCGTGCTTCTCTCTTGGATCAGCTATAATCTTCTTCACATTTTGGTTTGCATTCTGAATTTGGTTATGATTTTTTCTTAGCTTGCCACTTTGCAATGAGTTGTGAACAATCTTCAATAGTGTTATCCAATTCCTTACAATAGGAACATGTTGAAGTCAGGTTCTAGTAGTCTTGGGCATAAAGTCCTGGATATTTGCAATTATAGCAGATCAACTAACCTCTACCAAACCCATTTCCTCCCCAACCACATCAATGGTATCCCCCTCTTGGATGATTAAATTTTGCATTCCCTCTTTCAGCTTGAGCTTTCTCATCTCCCTTTATCAAATAAGTGTCAACTATATGCTCTTGGAGCAACTGATATGCTCGACAATCCTTATCATCGTGGTTGATAGATCAATGAACTTACAAAATGGGTTATGAGGGTTACTTATTATTTTATGAAGATATAAACATTCTTTTGAACTATGGCCTCTAATTTGGAACAATGTGCACCATGACATGCTCGTCTGGTTTAGTGGAATTAGTGCTCTGGTGTCCATGTATTTGTGAAAGGTAGGACACTAATATTTGTGATATTCTATTGTACATCTAGTGTACCAAATATCCTCTAGGACTTCCTTTACCTTCTTTATATCATGAATTTGTAGTGACAAATTAGCCGACTGCGATTGAATATGAACCATCCCACCATCAATTTCTGCAACAAGTGATGCTTCAAAATTCATGGAAAGCTTGAAAGCTTCTGACTGAGATACAATATTTTGCTACATAAAAGGTAGTTAGATTTGTTGTTATAGTGAAGTGATAAACCTTTCTTTATGTTGTACGTATGACATACAAAAACTCACCTTGGCCACCAAAGTCTTGAAACTCTGGTCGAAGTCCCATATTGATTCAGGTGGTGACTCCTTGATCTCCTTTAGTCCTATAATGCATTGTGACTCGAACTTCAGATTTTTAAACTTATTTGTCATCCTGACTTTAATATCGGCTAATGTATTTTTAGGATCGCCTATAGGAACAGTGGAGAACTTCATATACCTCCAAATCCTGGCCCTTAAAGTTCGTGATCATCTGGGCCATATTAATAGCCTCATCTTGGACCTGTCAAACAATCCACATTGCTTCACAGAGGAATCAATGCTATTTGGATCGTCTGACCCAGTCCCATTAAACACAGGTAGATTCATATCGTCCCTCGACATTCTATGCCTATGGGATACTGACTGAGTTGAATTTGTAGGCCCACTAGCAGGAACTTTACTATTTGGTGTATCACTATTTTGACTATTACTACTACTCTGATTGGATTGAAAACATTGCAACAAACTCTTAGGTCTTACCTCTATCTCTGGAGATGTACGCAGGGTCATGGGTATGTCACAGCCTTAGGTCTGGTGTAGATCTGTGGCTTCTTTTTCTTCTTAGATAAGGTGTCATTCTTCTTCTTCATCGCAAGACTCCTTATCGAGTTGTGGTATTGGTTCGTAGTCTCCCCTTCTGGTCGCACTGCAACACTCTCTCCTTGTCGTAGTCCTTCTCCTCTTGTTCGACCGCAATCTCTTGCCACTCCTCAGAAACCTGCACTCTTTGTTAGTCTTAACTTCCTCTCTTTTTATCATTTCAGCTTACTCCATTCATTCTCCCAGGCCTTCCTCCACTCAACATCCATTCCCATTGTGAATAATCACTTTATTCATCAGAGTTCATTCTCAAGACTCGTTTTTCACACAATAACGTCTTAATCCATAACTTCAAGGATTTCAAATACCTGCCCCATGGGCCTCTAAAGAACTTCCTCTCTGCTTCATTGTATGATTTGATAGTGTTGACAACAAACTCTATGATATGTCCCTTTAGGATACTATCAACCCAATAGTCAATAGCACATGATATCTTGTTATTCACACTCTCCAATCACTGGATAACCTAAGGTGTCCATCTCTCAAGTTCACCCCCTTGGAAGTTCATCTTTTGGAATGTCAACATTGACAACCACTCATTCAACAAAATAGAAAAATCGTCGAAAAAAATTCCATGGATATCGGAATAGACATACTTACCCAATCATTGTCCTAGAGTCAGTTGCAGATCTCTATTTTCTTCTTGATCAAAATCCTTTGCCTTCTAGTCTAGCTAATCCTCGATCTCAGGATTTGATGGATGGCACATAAACATGTCTCCTTCACATTTATCTTGGTCCCGGAAACAGAACCATTTCTTGGCACAATATTAAGAAAACCCAGGTCCATGCACCGACATACCAATAAATACCCAAGATACTGGCTCAAAATGATTTTATCCCTTTCAGCATTACCTATAGAGTAGATGAGGTCTCACTCGAATTACCTATGGGGACTACAGGAACCATGTTTCTACAGCAAGGAAGGGGAACATCACCATACTACACCAATAAAACTTTGACAAAAAAGAATTCGATAGATCAACAACTATGACATAGATTACTGAATAAAAAACAACATTTAACCATAAATATGACAGCATAAATACCCATTTAATCATATCTGTGCACACATCTTATAGATCAAACTTCATCCTGAGACTCTTCTTAGCTTATACGAAAAGAGGGTACCAACTTTGCTTTGACAAAGTACAAAAGGCATGTATCTTCTCTCAAAAATTGTCTAACCCCAAAAATCCCAACCCATTACATATTTATAGGCCCTTCATGGCCTTTCAACCTGGGCCCATTACCCGATCCCATAAATGTAACTAGTGGACAAACTTATTCAACCGCATAACAACCCTTACGGTTGGACTTTGTCAAAACAATTAGACTTCATGAATTGTCGACCAATTCTTCAGAGCTATCTACTTTGTCGACCAAATTTGTTGCAACTCCATCCACACTTTGATCACTTCCTCAAAACTGGTACCAAATATACCCAAAACTTATGTAGGGCCAACGGAGCTTGAATTGTTGAAATGGAACATGTTGTAATGGATGTGTCCCCCATACATGAGGACTTATCTACTTCATTTAAATAATCCTCAAGGTCCCTAATTTAGATAGTACAGAGATGCATGTTCTACATGAAATTAAGGTTCATCCCATCCTCAAATAGATCTTTAAAAGTAAGAGATTGTTCGATGGTGACAAGTTTAACAAGATCATTGTAATAATAATTTTCTTCATCCTAGGGAACCCATAAGGGGTCGATTAATCCATGATAGATTTAGCCAGAGGATAAGGCATGAGTTTCTTGATTCAAATAACTTGGCTAATTGTCATATTTTTAGAATGACATCGAATGTAAGCGTCATTTTTTTTCAACCGAGGCCTCCCTAGGGTCAGGGGGTAAACCCTAAAGATTGACTTAGTGTGTAAGATCATAAAATCAATAGGATATTCCCAAGAGATAAAAATTATTATAATATCCTCCAAAATCCGCTCAGTTTTGACATTTGACGTATCGTCCATATGTAACACTATGGGTATTTGGTGGAGCATATCTTACAGCTTTAAGGTTTCCATGATTTGTTTGTCATGATGTTAATTGATGCTCCTAAATTGGCACCAATGTATTTTGGGGCTTCCATTTTAACAGTTCACATTTTAACCAATGTGAACTGTTAAAATGGGGCTTCCATCATCATGATATTTAGGATTAGCTATCCTTCTTGAAATTAGCTTGGTTGAATATCTTATCATGTGGATGTTAGGGGGTCTTACTTCTTTCTTCCTAGTTTCTTTAGACATAATTCTTGATAGATTTTTCGTAAATGGGGACATTCTTTATAGCTTGTATTAATAGAATATTTATGTGTGCATTCCTCAGTTCTTCAACAATATCAAAGTCTAGTTGTGGTTGTTGCTTGATTTGATTTAGCCTATCTATAAATGGTAATACAACTGGATCATTATTTTGAGTGGAACCATTGGTTCCTTCTGTTACTTACTAAGTTATTCTAGGGATTCTTATTCCTTTTCATATTATCTACGTGAGGATGGATTAGAAAAAAAATTCCTAACCGCAGGTAAGTGCCTTGGCAATCCTATATGGATAGATTGTAGGTGGGGTACTCACCAATATCACTAGTGCATGCAGGTTGGTTTGTTTGATGAACCTTGTTGATTAGGTTTGGAGTGGCTTGTGTAGGTAATGAAGGTCTAGTCATCATTTGGTTCACATGTTGAGGTGGAGGAGGTAAAGAGAGATGGTTATGTTGAAAGGATTGACTCTGAGGTGGCATATAAGCTTGTTGTTGACTTGGCCATTGCACACATTGGTTGAAGTAAGGTTGTTTCACATAAGGCATTTTTTGAGACCAAGAAGTTGAAAAACATGGTTGTTAGTATTTCTAATTATCTGGATATTATTATGAATTGCAAGGAGGTGGAGTATATTGATTTTCCAAAAAGAATGCAAATTTTGAGGTTCTGGACTCATACCTAGAAATTGTGGTCTTGATTGTCTGAATATCCATTGATTGATAAATCATACTTGTTCAATGTTTTGGTCCATACTCTAGTATGTTGTCTTTTGTCCAGGTAGTTGAGGTCAATTACTGGTATCATGGTGACTTGTACACATGTTGCAATTAATTGCAGTAGCAACAATGAGAAGACACTCATTGTGAGGGTTCTTTTTGTGGAATTTTGGAATTAAATGGATAAATCTCTTCCCATTTTGTTCTATTTCCTTTTTAGGTGCAAGGTACCTAGTTGCATAGACAACAAACTCAATATTTCTATGTTCATTTCTTTTATCAAGTTCCATATTTCAACTTTCGTGATTTTGACAGTGGTGGCTTTTATAATCGGAGGAGCTAGGGCTCTACATCCCCTATGTTTCTTGATGTTATCTCTTGAGTAATTTTTAAACAACTCCCTAACTTCAATATAGCTGAATTGATAAATATCTCCAACAAATATTCAGTTAAAAGGTTCCATCAAGTCCTCTCTTATTCCTCTAAGTAATACTAACTTGATAGAATCATTATCCTACTTACAGTTGATAACATGCTTATAACTAAATTGAATTTTTTCCTAATAATCCTTCAAGATTTCATCAACTCGTTAATTCTTCTGAAATATCTCTTCCCTTGTCTCTCGCACCTTAAAGTAATCCTAATACTTAGTCGAGAAGTTTTCTTTCAATTGGTCCCATGTATTGATGCTACCTCATTTTAATCTCATAAACCATCCCAAGACTGCATATTTCAAGGTTGAAGAAAACAACTTGAGTTTCTAAGAGTGATTTTTATACTCATATGTTTACACAACACCTCAAATTCAATTAAGAAAGTATATGTGTCCTCTATAGGTAGACTAGGGAAGTGCAAAAGGACGACCATGGTTTATACTCTTCATTTAGATTCTTCATCTGTCTCCTTGATGGGAAATGTGTACTCCTCCTCTTCTTCATGTTCAATCCTTACATGCTACCTCCAATGGTATTCATTTATTCCTTTCATTTCATATCTTGGATGCTATGGTGTATCCCCCATTTTGAATAAGGTGTCAATCCCCCAATCAAAGAATTCAAACTTTGCCTCAATATGATTTGATTCCAAATTAGGGGAAGGATGAACTATTGTTGGTTCAGCCATGAACTTGGGTTTATCCTTCATAGGAATTTTCACCGCTCTATCAATTAATTTGCAACAATATGGGTCACTGAGGTAGAGTCCCCTTGTCGACTTGTTTCTCCTAGGTTCAATATCGAAGAAGATCTAGGAAGAAATATCCCGAAATGATCTCGCCTTTTCCTCATTCATAAATATTCTTTTTTTTGTTAAAGATAATCTTCCCATGATTGATGAGTCAGGATTGAAGATTAGTTCCAATCTTGATTATCCAATGATGGGTATGAATTTTTTACTTTGATTTTCGTTTAGTTTATATTATTTTTTCAGTGAGTATAATCTTGAAATTGGCAATGCTCCCCAAAAATAGTGCCAAAAAATGTCAGGCTCCGATAATGCTTGCTATTGAGAACAAATATACACTAGGACCTTACATAAATTATCAACCTGGGAACATAATCTTATGAAACTTCACGCACAATGTATGCATTTAAACCTAAGTAATTTATTTCTTGAGGAGTTTCTTCTTGCCAATGGTGTTTGATTCTTGGGACGAAGCAACCATAACATCATGCATCAATTACCAAATTGAATCTATTCCACTAGATAGATTGGTATACATAATCTCTATGGTATAGAATGTCAAGTAAGTAAAACCAAACTTCTATTGCAAAAATAGATCCTAATATCATTTATTTCAATCAACTAGTTGCATTGCTACAACTTGGGGTATGTAGAACGAAATTGATGAGTCACACATTAACTATAAATCCAAAAATCAATTCAAAGATACACAAAATGCAATAAGATAATAGAAAAAAAGAAATGAAAACTACAGGAAACATAAACATCTAATAGAACAACATAGAAAAGCTACAGGAAAAGTAGTAATCTAATAGAATCAATTCATTCATAAATAATTCTAAGCACATATGCAACATATAACAACTAAGATCCACAACACACTGTAGAGAGGGTTCGCATGCTGTAACATAGGCAATGTGAACTCAAACCACAATCATAGAACACATGTAGGAAAGGAATTAACTAATCAATTTCAATCCTAAAAAAATACAAGTAGCCTTCTTCAGTTTTTAGCTCTATTCTTATACAAAATTCTCTTTTATTAGTGGGCAATTTCCTTTTTTTGTGGAATTAGAAAATAAAGGATTATCTTAACAAATTTTAATTTGAAAATTGTTTCCCCTTCAAAAGGAGAAATGCGAAAAAATGCATAATCTATAAAAGAGCATGATTTGGCACTGTAATGATTACTGTTGTAGTCATTTTAATTTCCGTGTAGCGTTGTGCTGCTCATTGTGCTTCATTAGTCTTTTCTGTCTCGTTAATGAAATGGATTTGTATCCCTTGTTTGTTTATTGATGGAAATTTAGTCAATGAATGTTGCTAGAAGACATGTCCACAGCTGCTGGGAATAGACGTGGAACAGACTCCTTAGCAACACTGGTGAAATATTTTAGCAACAAGGGTCCATTCAAAATATGTACCTATAAAACAAGCTACTTCCACAAGTGCATGTAAATCTTGGAATTAGCTCAATTCATAGTATAATTCACTCATCTTAAATTAAAAATACAAATGCAATCATAGTTTCTAGGATTATATGGAGTATAATTTACTCATATTTAATTAAAAATACGAATGCAATCATAATGTTTCTAGGATTATATGGAGGAAATATACGAAAATGGTTGGAAAGTACTAGGAATGCAATTAAACAACCAATAAAAATAGTGTAGGATATTGGTCATTTACCATCACAAAGTATACAAGTAGTAAAAAAAATAGATGTTTTCCCTTTATGTTTTAAAGATTAGAATTTAGTTATGATAGTGGTTTGGGTTGGTTTGGATTTAAAAACATATATTTACAATATCCCATATCATCAAAACATGATATAATCTATAAGATATTTTGTATAGTATTCAAAACAAACTCAAGATTAGGATTTTTCAAGCACATAATGGTGATTACAATCACCATTCATTTAAGGTTAATAACTTCCATGTCAAAGTTATATTATAAAGTATTTTATGTAAATAAAATTCATTCACAATTTCCCACAAATGTTATGCATATTATGTTAATTTAACAAACTTTTATATCTAAACATATATTTGGTTGTTTCTTTATATTAAATGCATGCTATTACCTATCAAAAACTAAAAATTAGAAAACTCATTTCCTATAAGTCAAAATAGCCATAATACTTCACATAAACTATATCATATTTAAAGTAAAGAATGAATATGAAGATTCACCTAAAATTATTCCCGTCATAAAAGCACAATTTATGTGTGTTCATGTTAGGAACCTAATCGATAATGTAATTTATAAGTTGTAAATATTTAGAATATGAACAATCACCTTTGGAACCAAAAGGCCAAAGGTGTCACATACCCCAATTTTGTAAAATTATGTAATTTGTTTTATTATTTTCTGAGACATTATGTTAAACTTAATCCTAAGTAGGGATTGATGACTCAGCAAAGTCAACAGTTATGGAGTGTAATTGAGAATATTTTATTAATAATAAATATATTATGGAGACAACAGCATGGGAGAGCTGTTAAAAGAGGTTACTGGTCAAACTGGGTATTGGAACTAGGTGGAGAGGCAAAGGACAAGTGGCAGCATCCTCAAGCACTTCCTAAGTTGCAGGTGGCAACTTCCCTATATTTGGGGTCATGATTCTCCAAGAAAGTGGAATGTGGGCAGGTGGCTCATTAAATGACAGTTATCCCAATTAAGACCTAGGCAATCTTTAAAAGTACTCAATGAAGAGAGCTGAGGCTGCTCAGTTTTTATTCCAGAAAGAATTCATTCAGCTGAATGTATTCAGGAATTTCATTTGAGGAAATAGGGAAAAATATTCAGGAAGTGTTCTGAGTGAGTGTTTGCAGTAACTTGAAGCTGAGTACAGCTAGTTGAGCTGTGGGAACTGTCTCAAAGATTCTGAGTTAATATAGAGCTGAAAGACTGTATATGTTTTGCTGCACCTAGTTCCAATCCAGGGAGACCAAAGCAAGCTCGGGGGTCCTGAGAAGTTGCTGTTTGAGCGTTCTCCAGGAATTGGTAGGGAGGAACGGCCTCCCATTGCTGTTGTTGTCGACAGCAGTTTAACAGGTTTTTCATTCATATCTTTATATCTTTCTGTGCATAAATAGATAAATAGTATGATTGTTTAGATATCTGAAAAGAACTGTTAGTACTTTGAACTGTTAGTGTAAAAACTTGTTAGTATTACCATGTTTTTCCACACCTGATATCATCAGGTAGTACTCTAGCATGGTATCTCAAAGCTTAGAAGAAGTAATCTCCTAAACTGAGTTCCCTAGTTTATTTTACTTTTATTACAATTGTTTTACTGTGTATTTATCTTTTATTTAAGCTATCTCACTTGCAGATTTTATTTAAATCTGAACTGTACTCTGTTCTTTGGAAAAGAATTAACTGTTTATGCACCCTGTCAACATACAGCATGGAGACGTACATCGAAGAACCGGGCTTACCAGGAAGCGCCGAGCCATATTTTCTTTTCGTTACAGCTACGACCTTGAAGGGCAAGTCTGCCATCGAAAGGCAGATGACATTGGAAGGCAAACCTGCCAAGCAAAATGAAATCGTAAGTGGTAACCCTAACAGTTTTATAAACAAACAAAACTTTAAACAATAATCACATTGTATTCACAATCACGTACCTGCGAAGGGTCAAGCAGTAAGCAGACTGGAACGAGGGTACTGGAACCCTTTCATCACCGGGGAAAATGGACCGCGTAGAACCCAAACTCCCTTTCCCAAAGGAGACGCGAGTGTCAACCACCAGCATTCACAATGCTGTAAACCCTCAATACACGAAGTATCAACAGTCACGAATGAGCACAGGTTTCATCACCGGGAGAATCGAACAGCACCTCGACAGAGCCCACAAAGTAACGATACAACACAGCCTGCAAAGAATCAACACAACACAGCTCTCTAAGGAGCAACTCAACACAGCCCACGCAGGAGCACCACGAAGACGGGCTACACACCAGGCTGTCTCCAAGCAAAATCGACCAGCAAGAACCACTAGGGTTTGGCAGAGTAGAGCTCAAAGCCTGCAGGCGAGAGGAGGACTGAATCGATTTGGAGGCAAGTCAACTTATATTGCCCAATGCATGGTGAGGAGGCAGCCACGTAAACCTTTAAATTTTATCAATGAGTGGGTCGGACTCTAATGTTTCGTATCGTTGCATTGCCAACTTAATCATGGTGGAAAGTTCCATATATTCACCTTTCGACCTGGACCTGC